>JBAMJR010000012.1:130000-155000 GCA_038501785.1 Myoxocephalus aenaeus
TTTACATAGTATTGAAGGAAGATCTATGGATATGTGAGAGATTCTAGTGGTTCTTTATGAGTTTCTAGGTTTCTGTAAGGATGTGTTTTAGTGGTTCTTGGTGAGGTTCTGAAATTCTCAAAAAAGGTGTTCTTGTGGTCCTTGATGGGTTACCTTGTGGTTTCAGGACGACCATGCTGAGCTACAGCCTATACAACCACCCCTCCTCATGAGTTTCTAGATATCTGTAAGGGAGTTATTGTGGTCCTTGATGAGTTTCAAGTTATCTGTATGGGGGTTCTTGTGGTCCTTGATGCGTTTCTAGAGATCTGTAAAGAGGTTGTTGTGGTCCTTGATGAGGTTCTATGGATCTAGAAGGGGGTTGTTGTGGTCCTTGATGAGGTTCTATGGATCTAGAAGGGGGTTGTTGTGGTCCTTGATGAAGTTCTATGGATCTAGAAGGGGGTTGTTGTGGTCCTTGATGAGGTTCTTGGGATCTGTGAGGGGGTTTTGTCGTCGTTGATGAGGTTCTTGGGATCTGTGAGGGGTTGTTGTGGTCGTTGATGAAGTTCTCAAGATCTGTGAGGGGGTTCTTATGGTCGTTGATGAGTTTCTTGGGATCTGTGAGGGGGTTGTTGTGGTCGTTCATGAGGTTCTTGTGATCTGTGAGGGGTTCTTGTGGTCGTTCATAAGGTTCTAGGGATCTGTAAGGGTTTCTTGTGATCCTTGGGTTAGGGGTTAGGTTCCCTAGGGTTAAGATCCTTAGGTTCTAGGATCTTTGAGGGAGTTCTTGTGGTCGTTCATGAGGTTCTAACGATCTGTTAGGATGTTCTTGTGGTCTTTGATGAGGTTCTAGGGATCTTTGAGGGAGTTATTGTGGTCATTCATGAGGTTCTTGTGATCTGTGAGGGCTGCTTGTGGTCGTTCATGAGGTTCTAGGGATCTGTAAGGGGGTTCTTGTGGTCCCCGATGAGGTTCTAGGGATCTGTTAGGGTGTTCTTGAGGTTCTTGATGAGGTACTATGGATCTGTGTTCTAGGGTCTCTGATTAGGTTTACATAGTATTGAAGGAAGATATATGGATATGTGAGAGATTCTAGTGGTTCTTTATGAGTTTCTAGGTTTCTGTAAGGATGTGTTTTAGTGGTTCTTGGTGAGGTTCTGAAATTCTCAAAAAAGGTGTTCTTGTGGTCCTTGATGGGTTACCTTGTGGTTTCAGGACGACCATGCTGAGCTACAGCCTATACAACCACCCCTCCTCATGAGTTTCTAGATATCTGTAAGGGAGTTATTGTGGTCCTTGATGAGTTTCAAGTTATCTGTATGGGGGTTCTTGTGGTCCTTGATGCGTTTCTAGAGATCTGTAAAGAGGTTGTTGTGGTCCTTGATGAGGTTCTATGGATCTAGAAGGGGGTTGTTGTGGTCCTTGATGAGGTTCTATGGATCTAGAAGGGGGTTGTTGTGGTCCTTGATGAGGTTCTATGGATCTAGAAGGGGGTTGTTGTGGTCCTTGATGAGGTTCTTGGGATCTGTGAGGGGGTTTTGTCGTCGTTGATGAGGTTCTTGGGATCTGTGAGGGGTTGTTGTGGTCGTTGATGAAGTTCTCAAGATCTGTGAGGGGGTTCTTATGGTCGTTGATGAGTTTCTTGGGATCTGTGAGGGGGTTGTTGTGGTCATTGATGAGGTTCTATGGATCTAGAAGGGGTTGCTGTGGTCGTTGATGAGGTTCTATGGATCTGTGAGGGGGTTTTGTGGTTCTTGATGAGGCTCTATGGATCAGTGAGGGGGTTGTTGTGGTTGTTGATGAGGTTCTATGGATCTAGAAGGGGTTGTTGTGGTCGTTGATGAGGTTTGTTCTATGGATCTAGAAGGGGGTTGTTGTGGTCGTTGATGAGGTTCTATGGATCTAGAAGGGGGTTGTTGTGGTCGTTGATGAGGTTCTATGGATCTAGAAGGGGGTTGTTGTGGTCGTTGATGAGGTTCTATGGATCTGTGAGGGGGTTTTGTGGTTCTTGATGAGGTTCTGTGGATCTGTGAGGGGGTTTTGTGGTTGTTGATGAGGTTCTATGGATCTAGACGGGGTTGTTGTGGTCGTTGATGAGGTTATATGGATCAGTGAGGGGTTTTTGTGGTTCTTGATGAGGTTCTATGGATCTAGAAGGGGGTTTTGTGGTTCTTGATGAGGTTCTATGGATCTGTGAGGGGGTTTTGTGGTCCTCGATGAGGTTCTATGGATCTGTGAGGGGTTGTTGTAGTCGTTGATGAGGTTATATGGATCTGTGAGGGGGTTTTGTGGTTATTGATGAGGTTCTATGGATCTGTGAGGGGGTTTTGTGGTTCTTGATGAGGTTCTATGGATCTGTGAGGGGTTGTTGTAGTCGTTGATGAGGTTATATGGATCTGTGAGGGGGTTTTGTGGTTATTGATGAGGTTCTATGGATCTGTGAGGGGGTTTTGTGGTCCTCGATGAGGTTCTATGGATCTGTGAGGGGTTGTTGTAGTCGTTGATGAGGTTATATGGATCTGTGAGGGGGTTTTGTGGTTATTGATGAGGTTCTATGGATCTGTGAGGGGGTTTTGTGGTTCTTGATGAGGTTCTATGGATCTGTGAGGGGTTGTTGTGGTCGTTGATGAGGTTATATGTATCTAGAAGGGGTTCTTGTGGTCGTTGTTGAGGTTCTATGGATCTGTGAGGGGGTTCTTGTGGTCAGGACTCATACTCATGTGTTTGCTAGGTGGAGTACCGTACGATGTCGGGCATGCTGATCGACACCACGCCCGTGGATAAGCCCACACACAAGATCGGACACCTGGACCCCGACACCGAGTACGAGATCAGCGTGCTGCTCACCAGGCCCCTGGATGGAGGCACGGGAAACCCCGGCCCACCACTGCGAGCCAGGACCAAATGTGCAGGTGATTCAGGTCACATGACGATGAATGTTAAAGTTAGTTTACTCTGGTGACGGCTAGTGGCTAACGACTCACAGCTAATGGTGCAGTCGTTAGCGTAGCATGCTGTGCTAACCTGCATTAGTGCTAAGCTCATCAGGCGGCTCACAGTTAATCTTGAGCTCATTAGCTCCTAATGGACACAGGGCACACATCAGCATACAACTGTGTGTGTGTGTGTGTGTGTGTGTGTGTGTGTGTGTGTGTGTGTGTGTGTGTGTGTGTGTGTGTGTGTGTGTGTGTGTGTGTGTGTGTGTGTGTGATTACACAGGTGCAACAATCTGACTGCTGTAGTTTTCACTTCTCCCTCATCATTTGTTTGTTTTTAAATGATGTATTATTGATGATTCAGATGTCTGTATTTTATTGTATGTATTTTGTTTGACTTCTTTGAGATTAAGTATACCAGATGAGATGTTTTCATCAAGTTTACAACAATATCCAGCTAATCGACTCTATATAACAATAATATGTCCAAATAAAAACATTAATACATGTTGAGAATTAAGAATATATTAAACCCAATTCCTGTTTTCTGAAACGTTTATGTTTCATATATTATTTTTGAACTTTCTGCTTTAACAACAATTTCATCATCATTGTTAATATTATAATTTTTTCTATAAATCAAACGACTATAAGCTGAACAGACAATTATCATCTTTAAATCTTAAATTTACTTCTACCCATAATGACGTCAATATTCAGATATGAAGCATCAACATCACATGCATTTACAAGCAAGGAATTAAAAACAAAGTCATTCAAATCTGAAGAAAAGGTCATATAGAATGATTATGATTGTAAGAATATAGATCTCGTGTTCTGCTGCAGACCTCAGGTCTGTTATTCAAGGCAATAACTGTGTCAGGTCTCAACATGTCTTCCCTCAGACCTGCTGGAACATGACCGACTTCAGCACCTTCAGGGTTGTGACCCAACAACCGCCCCTCTCAGAGACCTCATACCACACATACCCAACCCTCTCTGAGACCTCATACCACACATAGCAGCCTCCCCCCCCAGAGACCTCATACCACACATAGCCCCCCCTCTCAGAGACCTCATACCACACATAGCCCCCCCTCTCAGAGACCTCATACCACACATAGCAGCCTCCCCTAGAGACCTCATACCACACCAATCATTTTAAACCCGGTTCTTTCTGGAGCCTGAATGTGACGTTTGAAAGTTTAATCTGAGCTCAGACACATACATCGAATCATAAAACTCTTATGACACTAAAATAATAACATCACAAGGAATTATGAGGTTAATATACAACCTTCATGAATTTTGTTTGTAAATATTAAAACAGATTTGGTTCGATTGATGACGTTCTACATCATCAAGAACGGAGGGACGGGACGGGGGGGAGGGTTCTTGTCATCCTGGATTAGGTTCTAGATATCTGTTGGGATGTGATAGTGGTCCTTTATGAGGTTTCCAGAAATTTCCAAAGATCTTGAACCGGTTCTAGTAGTACTCTTTGAGATTTTGGTGGTTCCTTAGGAGGTTCTAGTGGTCCTTGATGGGAATCCGCCAGTCCTTGATATCGTTCTGGTGACACTTGTTGAGAATCCACCGGTCCTTGATGTGGTTCTAGTGGTTCTTGTTGAGAATCCACCGGTCCTTGATGTGGTTCTAATGGTACTTGTTGAGAATCCATCGGTCCTTGATGTGGGTCTAATGGTACTTGTTTATAATCCATCGGTCCTTGATGTGGGTCTAGTGATACTAGTTGAGAATAAGACGGCCCTTCATTTGGTTCTGTCGGTACTTGTTGAGAACCCGTCGTTCCTTGATGTGGGTCTAGTGGTACTTGTTGAGAATATGTCGGTCCTTAATGTGGGTCTAGTGGTACTTGTTGAGAACCCATCGGTCCTTGATGTGGTTCTATCTCTCTCTCTCTCTCTCTCTCTCTCTCTCTATATATATATATATATATATATATATATATATATATATATATATATATAGCATTATTAATCAGAATCATAATCAGAAACTGTTTAATAGCCAGGAATGTTTTCACAAACGAGGAATTTTACGAGGCGGAAGGTGCAGACATTGGACATGGACATGGGACGTTAGACGAGACAGACAACAGTCAACAATCAACGATAACGATAACAACAGTACAGTGGGTATTAAAATAAGTGTAAGATAAGAAGGTGCTCAGACAACAGATACGTTAATGTGAATGTACGTTAAAGTGACATGTGTGTTTAAGTTAAAGTGTATGTTAAAGTGACGAGTGTTTAAGTTAAAGTTAAGTGTATGTTAGTGGCATGAGTGTTTAAATATGAGGTGTGCAGAGGAGTGAACAGTAAAGAGAAAGAAAGAAGAGAAAAAATAAAAATGAAAATAAGAATAAAAATAAAATAACTGGGGGTGACAGAGTCAGTCAGTGGGGGACCCGAGCCCCATTGATGAGCCCGACTGCTGACGGGAAGAAACTGTTTGTGTGGCGTGAGGTCTTGGTCCTGATGGACCTCAGCCTCCTGCCAGAGGGGAGGGACTCCAACAGGATATGTCCAGGGTGAGAGGGGTCGGCTGCAATCTTCCTAGCTCGCCTCAGAGTCCTGGAGGCGAACAAGTCCTGGAGGGATGGCAGATTGCAGCCAATCACCTCTCAGCAGAGCGGATGATGCGCTGCAGCCTGGCCTTGTCCTTGGCAGTGGCTGCGGTGTGCCAGACGGTGATGGAGGAGCAGAGGATGGACTCAACGATGGCAGTGTAGAAGTGCACCATCATTTTCTTCGGCAGGTTGAATTTCTTCAGCTGCCTCAGGAAGAACATCCTCTGCTGGGCCTTCTTGGCGATGGAGCTGATGTTCAGTTCCCACTTGAGGTCCTGGGAAATGAAATATATAAATATACAGAGTATACTTTATATTTACAATATTGGCGTACCTTGCATGGGCACGAACAGCCGTCTTTGAAGAGCTCTCGCTCGAATAGGCGATCTTCGTTGCCACATCCATGATCTCTTTCCTGTTTAGCATTGTAGCGCATAATGCTTGTTGGTGTATTATGCAGTGGGAATTAATGAAGTTGGGGAAAACATTGTCCTCCCTGCACTGGGCAATAAATCCATTCAAGCAGCCGACCACTGCGGTGATTGACATTAATTTGAACACTGGGAGCTGGATTTTGTCGATAAAGTTTTGTTTTTTGAATGGCATGCGATCTACCCGCGCTACCTCTGCGATCGACGTATTGGGCACCCCTGTTCTAGTGGTCCTTGTTGAGAACCCATCGGTCCTTGATGTGGTTCTTATGGTACTTGTTGAGAACCCATCGGTCCTTGATGATGTGGTTCTAGTGGTACTTGTTGAGAACCCATCGGTCCTTGATGTGGTTCTAGTGGTACTTGTTGAGAACCCATCGGTCCTTGATGTTGTTCTAGTGGTACTTGTTGAGAACCCATCGGTCCTTGATGTGATTCCAGTGGTACTTGTTGAGAACCCATCGGTCCTTGATGTGGTTCTAAAGGTACTTGTTGAGAACCCATCGGTCCTTGATGTGGTTCTTATGGTACTTGTTGAGAACCCATCGGTCCTTGATGTGGTTCTAAAGGTACTTGTTGAGAACCCATTGGTCCTTGATGTGGTTCTAGTGGTACTTGTTGAGAACCCATCGGTCCTTGATGTGGTTCTAAAGGTACATGTTGAGAACCCATCAGTCCTTGATATTGTTCTAGTGGTACTTGTTGAGAACCCATCGGTCCTTGATGTGGTTCTAAAGGTACTTGTTGAGAACCCATCGGTCCTTAATGTGGTTCTTATGGTACTTGTTGAGAATCCGTCGGTCCTTGATGTGGTTCTAATGGTACTTGTTGAGAATCCGTCGGTCCTTGATGTGATTCTAGTGGTACTTGTTGAGAACCCATCGGCCCTTGATGTGGTTCTCGTGGTACTTGTTGAGAACCCATCGGTCCTTGATGTGGTTCTCGTGGTACTTGTTGAGAACCCATCGGCCCTTGATGTGGTTCTCGTGGTACTTGTTGAGAACCCATCGGTCCTTGATGTGGTTCTAGTGGTACTTGTTGAGAACCCATCGGTCCTTGATGTGGTTCTTCTGTTTTTTTAAGTGGAACCTTCTAGTCTAATTTGGTGCCATGGCTTCCTTGATCAGACTCTTCAGTTCCTTCAGGTTGTTGTCTGGTTCTATATGAGAAAACAAAATAAGTCTGTCAGTGTGATTGTTCCTTTGTTGTAACCTCCACCCCTCTGGGACTGTCAGCAGATTAAAACAAACGCTCCTATGGGATCAACAGCGAGAAACATGAAGGGAAGTCATGTGTGTGTGTGTGTGTGTGTGTGTGTGTGTGTGTGTGTGTGTGTGTGTGTGTGTGTGTGTGTGTGTGTGTGTGTGTGTGTGTGTGTGTGTGACACACTGGGCTCTGCTGGCTGTCAATCACACACACATACACACACACTGTTCAATGATGTTCGCTCTGATGACTCGTCTGTGTCTTCATCTCACTTTTATTTATTCATTTTACTTCCAATAAATTATATACCACCTTCTGTTTGTGTGTGTGTGTGTGTGTGTGTGTGTGTGTGTGTGTGTGTGTGTGTGTGTGTGTGTGTGTGTGTGTGTGTGTGTGTGTGTGTGTGTGTGTTTAATAATGAATCAGTGTGTCCATCAAACAAGCTTTAGGACTTAGAGCTCACTGAGGCGACTCAGCGTGGTGACAGATAAACAGGAAGTCACTGCGAGCTGCTCCATGTTTCATCATTTAATATTCTGCTTTTATTCAGGATGTCATGTGTCAAAGTATCATATCTAGCTAAAATAAATAATATTAATAGTAAAATTAATAATAATTACTAAATAACAATAATAGTTCATGTAATAATAATTAAATAATTATAGTCCAAATAGTAATAATAATAATAATAATAGTAATAATAGAGTACTGAGCCAAATCAATTTAGCCAAACCATTGACCAGATTGTGGATATTGATAACTCTCAGAAGTATGAGCTCTTGATTGTTAGTTATTGATCTGTTATTGAACATTATTATAGAAAGCATGATAACATATGGAATCAAAATAGCATGACTTCTTTTTTAGAGGCTCTTCTCAATAAATATTTATGAAGTGAGTTTCTCTCAATGAGGTCAGCATTGGTCATAAAAGATAAAATAAAAACATGTTTCTGTGTGTGTGTGTGTGTGTTAACATCCATTAAAGTGTGTGTGGTGTTTGTCGAGGCTTTTAGAAAATATCATATCAATATTTCACTCTTTTCTCTCTTTTCACCTCAGATCTTCACGCTCTGCTCGTCCTCCCAACCTTTTACTTCTCATTCTGTCGTTTCATCCTTGTATTTATTTTACTGTCTGAACTCTGTGTTTCTATGAGCTAACGGCCCACTGAGAACCTATGAGCTAACGGCCCACTGAAAACCTATTAGCTAACGGCACACTGAGAACCTATGAGCTAACGCTAACGGCAAACTGAGAACCTATGAGCTAACGCTAACGGCACACTGAGAACCTATGAGCTAACGCTAACGGCAAACTGACAACCTATTAGCTAACGGCACACTGAGAACCTATGAGTTAACGGCACACTGAGAACCTATGAGCTAACGCTACTGTCACACTGAGAACCTATGAGCTAACGCCACACAGAGAACCTATGAGCTAACGCCACACTGAGAACCTATGAGCTAACGCCACACTGAGAACCTATGAGCTAACGGCACACTGAGAATCTATGAGCTAACGCTACTGTCACACTGAGAACCTATGAGCTAACGGCACACTGAGAATCTATGAGCTAACGGCACACTTAGAAGTTTATTCTCCAGTGAGATGAGTCCTCCTCATCCTTCTCATCTTCCTCATCCTCCTCATCCTCCTTCATCTTCCTCATCCTCCCCATCCACCCCATCCTCCTGCATCTTCCTCATCTTCACACCAAACAGGGAGTTGACCTTGTGTAGTTCCTGAAGGTTGTAGTTTGTAGTTCCTTAACGTTCTGATAGAAAAATACCACAGGACATCATCAGCTCTATGTCTGTGTCTGATTTAAACGTCAAAAATTATGGGATGGAACCATGGTGACCACACACACAACACACACACACACACACACACACACACACACACACACACACACACACACACACGTTCAAAGGGAATGGTAGGATTTTATGTGGTAGCGTTCACTCCCCTTGGGGATTATGAGAAATAGGATCCACCTCAATCCCCTCCCCTTGACCCCCGACCCCCATTGTTACTGTGGCGACATCTCAGGGTGTGTGTGTTTGTGTGTGTTTGTGTGTGTGTGTGTTCCCCACAGAGCGACCATTTAGCCCGACGTCTCTCTTTCATCGTACAATCCAGGTGGAGAAACTCACAAGTGGCTCTAGTGTGTCCCACTAAAAGTGTGTGTATGTGTGTACAGCCTAAATCGAACACACACACACACACACACACACACACACACACACACACACACACACACACACACACACACACACACACAGATGAAACACTACAAAGAACAGGAAAGGCATTGTTCATTGGCTGCAGAAAAATACCTGAAACACACACACTCTCTCTCTCTCACACACACACACACACACACTCTCTCTCTCTCTCTCACTCACACTCACACAGGTTTTGTCAGGAGAAATTGCTCCTTCCTGCTCTCATCTATCATTCTCTGAGTGGATCGCTGTCTGTCATCATGAAATACAGCACTTAGATTAGATTGGCCACTACAAAGACAACAAGACTGTATCAATAACAAGACTATCAATAACAAGACTATCAATACCAATACTGTATCAATAACAAGACTATCAATACCAAGACTGTATCAATAACAAGACTATCAATACCAAGACTGTATCAATAACAAGACTATCAATACCAAGACTGTATCAATAACAAGAGTATCAATACCAAGACTATCAATACCAAGACTATCAATACCAAGACTATCAATAACAAGACTATCAATACCAAGACTGTATCAATACCAAGACTATCAATACCAAGACTGTATCAATAACAAGACTGTATCAATAACAAGACTATCAATACCAAGACTGTATCAATAACAAGACTATCAATAACAAGACTATCAATAGCAAGACTATCAATAACAAGACTATCAATACCAAGACTGTATCAATAACAAGACTATCAATACCAAGACTGTATCAATAACAAGACTATCAATAACAAGACTATCAATAACAAGACTATCAATACCAAGACTGTATCAATAACAAAACTATCAATAACAAGACTATCAATAACAAGACTATCAATAACAAGACTGTATCAGTAACTAGACTATCAATAACAAGACTGTATCAATAACAAGACTAACAATAACAAGACTATCAATAACAAGACTGTATCAATAACAAGACTGTATCAATAACTAGACTATCAATAACAAGACTATCAATAACAAGACTGTATCAATAACAAGACTATCAATAACAAGACTATCAATAACAAGACTGTATCAATAACTAGACTATCAATAACAAGACTGTATCAATAACTAGACTATCAATATCAAGACTGTATCAATAACAAGACTGTATCAATAACTAGACTATCAATAACTAGACTATCAATAACAAGACTGTATCAATAACTAGACTATCAATATCAAGACTGTATCAATAACTAGACTATCAATAACTAGACTATCAATATCAAGACTGTATCAATAACGAGACTGTATCAATAACAAGACTGTATCAATAACTAGACTATCAATAACAAGACTGTATCAATAACTAGACTATCAATATCAAGACTGTATCAATAACGAGACTGTATCAATAACAAGACTGTATCAATAACTAGACTGTATCAATAACTAGACTGTATCAATAACTAGACTATCAATAACAAGACTGTATCAATAACTAGACTATCTATAACAAGACTGTATCAATAACAAGACTGTATCAATAACTAGACTATCAATATCAAGACTGTATCAATAACTAGACTATCAATAACTAGACTATCAATAACAAGACTGTATCAATAACTAGACTATCTATAACAAGACTGTATCAATAACAAGACTGTATCAATAACTAGACTATCAATAACTAGACTATCAATAACAAGACTTTATCAATAACAAGACTATCAATAACAAGAATATCAATAACTAGACTATCAATAACAAGACTATCAATAACTAGACTATCAATAACTAGACTATCAATAACAAGACTGTATCAATAACTAGACTATCAATAACAAGACTATCAATAACAAGACTGTATCAATAACAAGACTGTATCAATAACAAGACTATCAATAACAAGACTGTATCAATAACAAGACTGTATCAATAACAAGACTATCAATAACAAGACTGTATCACTAACAAGACTATCAATAACAAGACTGTATCATTAACAAGACTGTATCAATAACAAGACTGTATCAATAACAAGACTATCAATAACAAGACTGTATCAATAACTAGACTATCAATAACAAGACTGTATCAATAACAAGACTGTATCAATAACTAGACTATCAATATCAAGACTGTATCAATAACTAGACTATCAATAACAAGACTGTATCAATAACTAGACTATCAATAACAAGACTGTATCTTTGACTCTCGAGTCTGCTGCTGCTGGGATGTTTATTTAGACCAGAGTCTGTTTTCAGTTTAAATATTTCTTTGTATTTAAGATGTCTCTGTAATGGAGAAAGGCAGTAGTTCATTACATTTAGCTGATGCTTTTATCCAAAGTGACTTACATGTTTGCTCTATACACTGCAGACACAGCAACGGGGAGCAATTAGGGGTTTAGTGTCTTGCTCAAGGACACAACAACAAGGACTAGCGGGGCCAGGGCGCAAACCACCAACCCTCTGATTGAAAGACGGGCATGCTAACCACTTAGCCACAGCCCTAGTTCCTTGTGTAGTTCCTGGCAGTAGTTCCTGGCAGTAGTTCCTGGCGTAGTTCCTGGCGTAGTTCCTGGTAGTAGTTCCTGGCAGTAGTTCCTGGTAGTAGTTCCTGGTGTAGTTCCTGATAGTAGTTCCTGGTAGTAGTTCCTGGTAGTAGTTCCTGGTAGTAGTTCCTGGCAGTAGTTCTTGGCAGTAGTTCTTGGCAGTAGTTCCTGGCAGTAGTTCCTGGCAGTAGTTCCTGGCAGTAGTTATTGGCAGTAGTTATTGGCAGTAGTTCCTGGTAGTAGTTCCTGGTGTAGTTCCTGGCAGTAGTTCCTGGCAGTAGTTCTTGGCAGTAGTTCTTGGCAGTAGTTCCTGGTGTAGTTCTTTGCAGTAGTTCTTGGCAGTAATTCCTGGCAGTAGTTCCTGGCAGTAGTTCTTGGCAGTAGTTCTTGGCAGTAGTTCTTGGCAGTAGTTCCTGGCAGTAGTTCCTGGTGTAGTTCCTGGCAGTAGTTCTTGGCAGTAGTTCTTGGCAGTAGTTCCTGGCAGTAGTTCCTGGCAGTAGTTCCTGGTAGTAGTTCCTGGTAGTAGTTCCTGGCAGTAGTTCTTGGCAGTAGTTCCTGGCAGTAGTTCCTGGTGTAGTTCCTGGTAGTAGATCCTGGTGTAGTTCCTGGTGTAGTTCCTGGCATAGTTCCTGGCAGTAGTTCCTGGTAGTAGTTCCTGGTAGTAGTTCCTGGCAGTAGTTCTTGGCAGTAGTTCCTGGTAGTAGTTCTTGGCAGTAGTTCTTGGCAGTAGTTCCTGGCAGTAGTTCCTGGCAGTAGTTCTTGGCAGTAGTTCCTGGCGTAGTTCCTCAGGAACTGGAGGAGTTTGATAAACCTGCGTTTGTGTCTTTCAGATCCGATGCACGGTCCCCGGCGTCTCGAGGTCGTGGACATTCAGTCCAAACAGGTGACGCTGCGATGGGAACCGTTTGGATACAACGTGACCCGCTGCCACAGCTACAACCTGACGGTGCAGTACCGCTACAGACCTGCAGGTTCCGCCAGCAGGTAAAGACACACAGGTGGAGACACCAGGTAAAGACAAGGATGGACAGAGAGCGAGGTAGAGACGAGGACAGACATTTATAGAAAGGTGTAGACCACCAGGTAGAGATGAGGAAATACATTTATAGAAAGGTGTAGACCACCAGGTAGAGATGAGGAAATACATTTATAGAAAGGTGTAGACCACCAGGTAAAGATGAGGAAATACATTTATAGAAAGGTGTAGACCACCAGGTAAAGATGAGGACAGACATTTATAGAAAGGACAGGTGCTGAACCGTCTCCATCCGTCCTGCAGGGAGCAGGTGAGGGAGGAGGTGGTGTACGACAGCCTGAGCACCGCGCCGCAGCACGTCGTGCGTAACCTTCCGCCGTTCACCAACGTCAGCCTGAGACTAGTCCTCAGCAACCCGGAGGGACGTAAGGAGAGCGACGAGCTGCCGGCGCTGACGGACGAGGACGGTACGAAGCTCCGAGAAGACTTTAGCTTCTGTGTTGTTGAAGACAAGTTAAATAATAAATGTCTCCGCCCTCAGTCCCTGGAGCCGTCCCGGTCGACTCGATCCTCGGCAGCAGCTACGAGCAGCAGATCAGTCTGAGCTGGAGGGAACCGCTGCAGACGTACGGACTCATCCGCCAGTACGAGGTAGAGCCGCTCGTCCACACCTGTCCAGTCTGTCCCGTCCACACCTGTCCTGTCTGTCTCTGTCTTAGTGAAAACTGGACACATATATATATATATATATATATATATATATATATATAACCCGGGTTCTCCTCCACAGATCTCCTACAAAGCCTTGAGCTCCTTCGACACCGAGTTTGATTTGTCCAATCAGAGCGGGAAGGTGTTCAAACCGGCCAATGAGACAAGCCATGCGTTCTCCGGCCTCTACCCTGGCTCCACCTACTCCTTCACAATAAGAGCCTCCACTGTCAAAGGCTTTGGGCCTCCAGTCGTCACCCAGTTCACCACCAAGATCTCCGGTCAGTGTCCAAAGGGGTCCACAGGGGGGACCGGGTCTTTACCAATCAATACAGAGACCTTTACTCATGAAGTCCACAAGCGCATTCCAAAATAGGTCCTGGTCCTGGTCCAGGTCCTGGTCCTGGTCCTGGTCATGGTCTTGGTCTTGGTCTTGGTCCTGGTCCTGGTCTTGGTCCTGGTCCTGGTCTTGGTCCTGGTTTTGGTCTTTGTCCTGGTTTTGGTATTGGTCCACAAGCGCATTCCAAAGCGCATTCCAAAATAGGTCTTGGTTTTGGTCCTGGTCCTGGTCCTGGGCTTGGTCTTGGTCCTGGTCCTGGTCTTGGTCTTGGTCCTGGTCCTGTCCTGATCTTTAACCTCCTCCTCCTCCTCTTTAGCTCCTCTGATGCCGGCGTACGATCAGGAGTCTCCTCTCAACCAGACCGACTCCACCGTCACGGTTCTGCTGAAACCAGCTCAGAGTAGAGGAGCTCCAGTCAGGTAACACACACACACACACACACACACACACACACACACACACACACACAAACATGCACACACACGCACACACACACACACACACACACACGCACACAAACGTTGTTACCAAAAAACAACAATATTTCACACACACAATAAGCAGCACACAAAATAAACGTCTTCTTGTTGCTCTGTAGAGAGAAACGTCTTCTTGTTGCTCTGTAGAGAGAAACATCTTCTTGTTGCTCTGTAGAGAGAAACATCTTCTTGTTGCTCTATAGAGAAAAACGTCTTCTTGTTGCTCTGTAGAGAAACGTCTTCTTGTTGCTCTGTAGAGAGAAACATCTTCTTGTTGCTCTGTAGAGAGAAACGTCTTCTTGTTGCTCTGTAGAGAGAAATGTCTTCTTGTTGCTCTGTAGAGAAACGTCTTCTTGTTGCTCTGTAGAGAAACGTCTTCTTGTTGCTCTGTAGAGAGAAATGTCTTCTTGTTGCTCTGTAGAGAAACGTCTTCTTGTTGCTCTGTAGAGAAACGTCTTCTTGTTGCTCTGTAGAGAGAAATGTCTTCTTGTTGCTCTGTAGAGAAACGTCTTCTTGTTGCTCTGTAGAGAAACGTCTTCTTGTTGCTCTGTAGAGAGAAACGTCTTCTTGTTGCTCTGTAGAGAAACGTCTTCTTGTTGCTCTGTAGAGAGAAACGTCTTCTTGTTGCTCTGTAGAGAAATGTCTTCTTGTTGCTCTTAGAGAAACGTCTTCTTGTTGCTCTGTAGAGAAACGTCTTCTTGTTGCTCTGTAGAGAGAAACGTCTTCTTGTTGCTCTGTAGAGAGAAACATCTTCTTGTTGCTCTGTAGAGAGAAACGTCTTCTTGTTGCTCTGTAGAGAGAAACGTCTTCTTGTTGCTCTGTAGAGAGAAACATCTTCTTGTTGCTCTGTAGAGAAACGTCTTCTTGTTGCTCTGTAGAGAGAAACGTCTTCTTGTTGCTCTGTAGAGAGAAACATCTTCTTGTTGCTCTGTAGAGAGAAACGTCTTCTTGTTGCTCTGTAGAGAGAAACGTCTTCTTGTTGCTCTGTAGAGAGAAACATCTTCTTGTTGCTCTGTAGAGAGAAACATCTTCTTGTTGCTCTATAGAGAAAAACGTCTTCTTGTTGCTCTGTAGAGAAACGTCTTCTTGTTGCTCTGTAGAGAGAAACATCTTCTTGTTGCTCTGTAGAGAGAAACGTCTTCTTGTTGCTCTGTAGAGAGAAATGTCTTCTTGTTGCTCTGTAGAGAAACGTCTTCTTGTTGCTCTGTAGAGAAACGTCTTCTTGTTGCTCTGTAGAGAGAAATGTCTTCTTGTTGCTCTGTAGAGAAACGTCTTCTTGTTGCTCTGTAGAGAAACGTCTTCTTGTTGCTCTGTAGAGAGAAATGTCTTCTTGTTGCTCTGTAGAGAAACGTCTTCTTGTTGCTCTGTAGAGAAACGTCTTCTTGTTGCTCTGTAGAGAGAAACGTCTTCTTGTTGCTCTGTAGAGAAACGTCTTCTTGTTGCTCTGTAGAGAGAAACGTCTTCTTGTTGCTCTGTAGAGAAATGTCTTCTTGTTGCTCTTAGAGAAACGTCTTCTTGTTGCTCTGTAGAGAAACGTCTTCTTGTTGCTCTGTAGAGAGAAACGTCTTCTTGTTGCTCTGTAGAGAGAAACATCTTCTTGTTGCTCTGTAGAGAGAAACGTCTTCTTGTTGCTCTGTAGAGAGAAACGTCTTCTTGTTGCTCTGTAGAGAGAAACATCTTCTTGTTGCTCTGTAGAGAAACGTCTTCTTGTTGCTCTGTAGAGAGAAACGTCTTCTTGTTGCTCTGTAGAGAAACGTCTTCTTGTTGCTCTGTAGAGAGAAACGTCTTCTTGTTGCTCTGTAGAGAAACGTCTTCTTGTTGCTCTGTAGAGAAACGTCTTCTTGTTGCTCTGTAGAGAAACGTCTTCTTGTTGCTCTGTAGAGAAATGTCTTCTTGTTGCTCTTAGAGAAACGTCTTCTTGTTGCTCTGTAGAGAAATGTCTTCTTGTTGCTCTTAGAGAAACGTCTTCTTGTTGCTCTGTAGAGAAACGTCTTCTTGTTGCTCTTAGAGAAACGTCTTCTTGTTGCTCTGTAGAGAAACGTCTTCTTGTTGCTCTTAGAGAAACGTCTTCTTGTTGCTCTGTAGAGAGAAACGTCTTCTTGTTGCTCTTAGAGAAACGTCTTCTTGTTGCTCTGTAGAGAGAAACGTCTTCTTGTTGCTCTTAGAGAAACGTCTTCTTGTTCCTCTGTAGAGAGAAACGTCTTCTTGTTGCTCTGTAGAGAAATGTCTTCTTGTTGCTCTTAGAGAAACGTCTTCTTGTTGCTCTGTAGAGAAACGTCTTCTTGTTGCTCTTAGAGAAACGTCTTCTTGTTGCTCTGTAGAGAGAAACGTCTTCTTGTTGCTCTTAGAGAAACGTCTTCTTGTTGCTCTGTAGAGAGAAACGTCTTCTTGTTGCTCTTAGAGAAACGTCTTCTTGTTGCTCTGTAGAGAGAAACGTCTTCTTGTTGCTCTTAGAGAAACGTCTTCTTGTTGCTCTGTAGAGAGAAACGTCTTCTTGTTGCTCTGTAGAGAAATGTCTTCTTGTTGCTCTTAGAGAAACGTCTTCTTGTTGCTCTTAGAGAAACGTCTTCTTGTTGCTCTGTAGAGAGAAACGTCTTCTTGTTGCTCTTAGAGAAACGTCTTCTTGTTGCTCTGTAGAGAGAAACGTCTTCTTGTTGCTCTGTAGAGAAATGTCTTCTTGTTGCTCTTAGAGAAACGTCTTCTTGTTGCTCTGTAGAGAAACGTCTTCTTGTTGCTCTTAGAGAAACGTCTTCTTGTTGCTCTGTAGAGAGAAACGTCTTCTTGTTGCTCTTAGAGAAACGTCTTCTTGTTGCTCTGTAGAGAGAAACGTCTTCTTGTTGCTCTTAGAGAAACGTCTTCTTGTTGCTCTGTAGAGAGAAACGTCTTCTTGTTGCTCTTAGAGAAACGTCTTCTTGTTGCTCTGTAGAGAGAAACGTCTTCTTGTTGCTCTGTAGAGAAATGTCTTCTTGTTGCTCTTAGAGAAACGTCTTCTTGTTGCTCTGTAGAGAAACGTCTTCTTGTTGCTCTTAGAGAAATGTCTTCTTGTTGCTCTGTAGAGAGAAACGTCTTCTTGTTGCTCTGTAGAGAAACGTCTTCTTGTTGCTCTGTAGAGAAACGTCTTCTTGTTGCTCTGTAGAGAAATGTCTTCTTGTTGCTCTTAGAGAAACGTCTTCTTGTTGCTCTGTAGAGAAATGTCTTCTTGTTGCTCTTAGAGAAATGTCTTCTTGTTGCTCTTAGAGAAACGTCTTCTTGTTGCTCTGTAGAGAAATGTCTTCTTGTTGCTCTTAGAGAAACGTCTTCTTGTTGCTCTGTAGAGAAACGTCTTCTTGTTGCTCTTAGAGAAACTTCTTCTTGTTGCTCTGTAGAGAAACGTCTTCTTGTTGCTCTTAGAGAAACGTCTTCTTGTTGCTCTGTAGAGAGAAACGTCTTCTTGTTGCTCTGTAGAGAGAAACGTCTTCTTGTTGCTCTGTAGAGAGAAACGTCTTCTTGTTGCTCTTAGAGAAACGTCTTCTTGGTCCTCTGTAGAGAGAAACGTCTTCTTGTTGCTCTGTAGAGAAATGTCTTCTTGTTGCTCTTAGAGAAACGTCTTCTTGTTGCTCTGTAGAGAAACGTCTTCTTGTTGCTCTTAGAGAAACGTCTTCTTGTTGCTCTTAGAGAAACGTCTTCTTGGTCCTCTGTAGAGAGAAACGTCTTCTTGTTGCTCTGTAGAGAGAAACGTCTTCTTGTTGCTCTTAGAGAAACGTCTTCTTGGTCCTCTGTAGAGAGAAACGTCTTCTTGTTGCTCTGTAGAGAAACGTCTTCTTGTTGCTCTGTAGAGAAATGTCTTCTTGTTGCTCTTAGAGAAACGTCTTCTTGTTGCTCTGTAGAGAAACGTCTTCTTGTTGCTCTTAGAGAAACGTCTTCTTGTTGCTCTGTAGAGAGAAACGTCTTCTTGTTGCTCTTAGAGAAACGTCTTCTTGTTGCTCTGTAGAGAGAAACGTCTTCTTGTTGCTCTTAGAGAAACGTCTTCTTGTTGCTCTGTAGAGAGAAACGTCTTCTTGTTGCTCTGTAGAGAAACGTCTTCTTGTTGCTCTTAGAGAAACGTCTTCTTGTTGCTCTGTAGAGAGAAACGTCTTCTTGTTGCTCTGTAGAGAGAAATGTCTTCTTGTTGCTCTTAGAGAAACGTCTTCTTGTTGCTCTGTAGAGAGAAACGTCTTCTTGTTGCTCTTAGAGAAACGTCTTCTTGTTGCTCTGTAGAGAAATGTCTTCTTGTTGCTCTGTAGAGAAACGTCTTCTTGTTGCTCTGTAGAGAGAAACGTCTTCTTGTTGCTCTGTAGAGAGAAATGTCTTCTTGTTGCTCTTAGAGAAACGTCTTCTTGTTGCTCTGTAGAGAGAAACGTCTTCTTGTTGCTCTTAGAGAAATGTCTTCTTGTTGCTCTGTAGAGAGAAACGTCTTCTTGTTGCTCTGTAGAGAGAAACGTCTTCTTGTTGCTCTGTAGAGAGAAACGTCTTCTTGTTGCTCTGTAGAGCGAAACGTCCTCAGACAGTCAATGTGATGATGTCATATGTTCTGACCAGAGCAACGCGATGTTTCTCTTTACTTCCCTCCTCATGCTCTCCAGCCTGTCTTCACTCAACATGAGGATTTAATCTCAACGATGTGGAAAGAGAAAGGAGTCAAAGCAACACGCAGCCGGTGGCTCGTTCAGGGAGCGTGGGAGAACCCAGCGTTTGTACAGAACACACAGAATCATTTCAAGTGAATCGAAGATTTATGTTTTTCTTTTCATGCAGGAACAAGACAAAAGATGAAAATAGTGTGTGTGTGTGTGTGTGTGTGTGTGTGTGTGTGTGTGTGTGTGTGTGTGTGTGTGTGTGTGTGTGTGTGTGTGCGTCAGAGACGTGCAGTGTGTTAATTGACATGATAGTTTATGTGGAATCCATCAGATTGAACAGTTGCTGCTCGGAGATACGATTACATGTTCGTGTTTATATTTAACTTTGCTTTTGTCTCTTCTGACACCAGAGAGAGTTGTGGCCCTCAGGCGCAACACACACACACACACACACACACACACACACACACACACACACACACACACACACACACACACACACATACATGTATAAGAGCCTCAGATCGCAGGACAAAAGGTGTTGCCGCGAGCGACCTGCAGCTGTAATCAGATTACTGTCACACACACACACACACACACACACACAGTGCTGCAACGTGAGCGTGAAGAAATGTGATTGGAGACGGTTTGTTAAAGAGAGAGAAGTGAAGGAATGATTGAATCTGTCGCTTTTCTGCATTCTGTGGGAATTATACAATACAGATACAGTGTGTGTGTGTGTGTGTGTGTGTGTGTGTGTGTGTGTGTGTGTGTGTGTGTGCTCTGCTAGCTGAAAACATACTGAAGCTTTAAAACTCCATGGTAACAAGCACTGTTTATGGGATACTGCTCTCCTCTGTCAGATTAATTAAGGTATTGATCCTCTCAAGCTCTTTAGAATCATAATAGTCATAATTAATAATTCATTAATCATAATTAGTTGACAAACACATTGATGATGTTTCATTTGGACAACGTTAGGATGTGTACACGACGTGGCCAATAGGTGGCGCTATGACAATGTGATCATGTCTTCATGTGCTCAGGCCTGACCGGCATCATGCAGGGGGACTTTTGGGCAGACTGCATCATGTGTCTCGGGAGTTAACTTCCTCTCACACAGCCAACAGCACACATCAAAACTCTTTTAATGAAGTTTTGATGATAGTTAAAATCACACACACACACACACACACGGGACACACAAACACACACACACACAGTACACACACACACACACACACAGTACACACACACACACAGTACACACACACACACACACACACACACACACACACACACACACACACACACACACACACAGGGAACGGACAGGGGACAAGAAGTGGCAGAGCGGCTTACTTTTTATTAATGATGGTTATTATAAAGCGCAGTTACTCAAAATAATACATTGTTGCTCTGGACAAAAGTAAAATACTAATGTCTGTCTGTCTCTCTTTCTTTCTGTCTGTCTGTCTGTCTGACTGTCTGTCTGCCTGCAGTAAGTACCAGGTGGTGGTGGAGGAGGAGCGCCCCCGCAGGCAGAGGAGAGGCACTGCAGAGATCCTGCGCTGCTATCCGGTGCCGATCCACTTCCAGAACGCCACGCTGCTCAACTCTCAGTACTACTTCAGTGCCGAGCTGCCGATGAGCGAGCTGAGAGCGCCACTGCCCTTCAGCGTCGGTCAGCACGCCCACCGCTAGCTAGCTACTTAGCTAGTAAACAAACATGTTAGTTAATTAGCTAGTTAGCTAGTTTGCTAGTAAACAAACATGTTAGTTAATGAGTTAGTTAGCTAACTAGCTAGTAAACAAACGTGTTAGTTAATGAGTTAGTTAGCTAGTAGACAAACATGTTAGTTAATTAGCTAGTTAGCTAGTAAACAAACGTGTTAGTTAATTAGTTAGTTAGCTAGTAAACAAACATCTTAGTTAATTAGTTAGTTAGCTGGTAAACAAACATGTTAGTTAATTAGCTAGTTACCTAGTAAAAAAAAGTGCTAGTTAGTTAGTTAGTTACCAAGTAAACAAATGTGCTAGTTAGTTAGTTAGTTACCTACCAAGTAAATAAACATGATAGTTAGTGTGTTAACAAGTAAACAAATGTGCTAGTTAGTTAGGTAGGTAGGTAGGTAGGTAGGTAGGTAGGTAGGTAGGTAGGTAGGTAGTTTCCAAGTGAGTACAGTTCGTTAGTTGGTTAGTTAGTTAGTTAGTTAGTTAGTTAGTTAGTTAGTTAGTTGGTTACCAAGTGAATAAAGTTAGTTAGTTACTAAGTAAAGAAACATGCTAGTTAGTTGGCTGGTTAGTTTGTTAGTTAGTTAATTAGTTACTAAGGGAGTAAAGTTAGTTAGTTGGTTGGTTTGTTAACAAATGTGCTAGTTAGTTACCAAGTAAACAAAAAGGTCAGTCAGTTAGTCAGGTAGTTAGTTAGTTATCAAATTAACAACATTGCCAGAATGAACAGGTAAGGGTTAACCTGTTTACCCGTGTGTATGTACAGGTGATAACAGGACCTACAGCGGTTACTGGAATGCTCCTCTGCTGCCTCATAAGAGTTATGAGATCTACTACCAGGCCGTCAGCACTGCTAACGGGGTGAGTCCACCTGTTCACCATCACACCTGTTCACCATCACACCTGTTCACCATCACACCTGTTCACCATCACACCTGTTCACCATCACACCTGTTCACCAGCACACCTGTTCACCAGCACACCTGTTCACCATCACACCTGTTCACCATCAATTAAATTCAATTCAGTTTATTTTGTATAGCCCAACATCACAAATACAAGTTATCCTCAGAGCTTTACAGTCTGTAACATAACATCCTGTCCTGGGACCTCACATCGGATCAGGAATTACTCCCCAAATAAAGATAGTAAAAACCCTTTCACAGGGAAAAAAGGGAAGAAACCTGAGGGAGAGCAACAGATGAGGATCCCTCTCCTGATGGACAGAAGAATAGATGTCATGTGACCAGAATGAATAACGTAACAGAGTTACAGCACATTACATGAATATGACAGAAATTATTCATATAATGAGTAGTAGGCATGGACCATGATCCAGATAACCATGATCTATGAAGCAGAAGGAGATAGAGAGGAGGGCATCAGCAGGGCCATGGCAGCAGGCAGGACCGGTTCCATCAGCAGGGACATGGCAGCAGGCAGGACCGGTTCCATCAGCAGGGCCATGGCAGCAGGCAGGACCGGTTCCAGGCAGCCATGAATCCATGGAAAAAGAAAGTAGAGTTAGTAATGTGCATTGAAGAGACAATAGTTTATCCAGAAAGAGAGAAAGAGGAGGAGAGGAAGAATGAAAGAGGAAGAGAGGAAGAGCTCTAACTATAAACCTGAAACAGCCCTAACTATAAACCTGAAACAGCCCTAACTATAAACCTGAAACAGCCCTAACTATAAGCCTGAAACAGCCCTAACTATAAGCCTGAAACAGCCCTAACTATAAACCTGAAAAAGCCCTAACTATAAGCCTGAAACAGCCCTAACTATAAGCCTGAAACAGCCCTAACTATAAACCTGAAACAGCCCTAACTATAAGCCTGAAACAGCCCTAACTATAAACCTGAAACAGCCCTAACTATAAGCCTGAAACAGCCCTAACTATAAACCTGAAACAGCCCTAACTATAAGCCTGAAACAGCCCTAACTATAGACCTGAAACAGCCCTAACTATAAACCTGAAACAGCCCTAACTATAAGCCTGAAACAGCCCTAACTATAAACCTGAAACAGCCCTAACTATAGACCTGAAACAGTCCTAACTATAAGCCTGAAACAGCCCTAACTATAAACCTGAAACAGCCCTAACTATAAGCCTGAAACAGCCCTAACTATAAACCTGAAACAGCCCTAACTATAAGCCTGAAACAGCCCTAACTATAGACCTGAAACAGCCCTAACTATAAACCTGAAACAGCCCTAACTATAAGCCTGAAACAGCCCTAACTATAAACCTGAAACAGCCCTAACTATAAGCCTGAAACAGCCCTAACTATAAACCTGAAACAGCCCTAACTATAAGCCTGAAACAGCCCTAACTATAAACCTGAAACAGCCCTAACTATAAGCCTGAAACAGCCCTAACTATAGACCTGAAACAGCCCTAACTATAAACCTGAAACAGCCCTAACTATAAGCCTGAAACAGCCCTAACTATAAGCCTGAAACAGTCCTAACTATAAGCCTGAAACAGCCCTAACTATAAACCTGAAACAGCCCTAACTATAGACCTGAAACAGCCCTAACTATAAACCTGAAACAGCCCTAACTATAAGCCTGAAACAGCCCTAACTATAAGCCTGAAACAGCCCTAACTATAAACCTGAAACAGCCCTAACTATAAGCCTGAAACAGCCCTAACTATAAACCTGAAACAGTCCTAACTATAAACCTGAAACAGCCCTAACTATAAGCCTGAAACAGCCCTAACTATAAGCCTGAAACAGCCCTAACTATAAACCTGAAACAGCCCTAACTATAAACCTGAAACAGCCCTAACTATAAACCTGAAACAGTCCTAACTATAAACCTGAAACAGCCCTAACTATAAGCCTGAAACAGCCCTAACTATAAGCCTGAAACAGCCCTAACTATAAGCCTGAAACAGCCCTAACTATAAGCCTGAAACAGCCCTAACTATAAGCCTGAAACAGCCCTAACTATAAGCCTGAAACAGTCCTAACTATAAACCTGAAACAGCCCTAACTATAGACCTGAAACAGTCCTAACTATAAGCCTGAAACAGCCCTAACTATAAACCTGAAACAGCCCTAACTATAGACCTGAAACAGCCCTAACTATAAACCTGAAACAGCCCTAACTATAAGCCTGAAACAGCCCTAACTATAAGCCTGAAACAGCCCTAACTATAAGCCTGAAACAGCCCTAACTATAAACCTGAAACAGTCCTAACTATAAGCCTGAAACAGCCCTAACTATAAGCCTGAAACAGCCCTAACTATAAGCCTGAAACAGCCCTAACTATAAACCTGAAACAGCCCTAACTATAAGCCTGAAACAGCCCTAACTATAAACCTGAAACAGTCCTAACTATAAGCCTGAAACAGTCCTAACTATAAGCCTGAAACAGCCCTAACTATAAGCCTGAAACAGCCCTAACTATAAGCCTGAAACAGTCCTAACTATAAGCCTGAAACAGCCCTAACTATAAGCCTGAAACAGTCCTAACTATAAGCCTGAAACAGCCCTAACTATAAGCCTGAAACAGCCCTAACTATAAGCCTGAAACAGCCCTAACTATAAGCCTGAAACAGTCCTAACTATAAGCCTGAAACAGCCCTAACTATAAACCTGAAACAGTCCTAACTATAAGCCTGAAACAGCCCTAACTATAAGCCTGAAACAGCCCTAACTATAAACCTGAAACAGTCCTAACTATAAGCCTGAAACAGTCCTAACTATAAGCCTGAAACAGCCCTAACTATAAGCCTGAAACAGCCCTAACTATAAGCCTGAAACAGCCCTAACTATAAGCCTGAAACAGCCCTAACTATAAGCCTGAAACAGTCCTAACTATAAGCCTGAAACAGCCCTAACTATAAACCTGAAACAGCCCTAACTATAAGCCTGAAACAGCCCTAACTATAAGCCTGAAACAGCCCTAACTATAAACCTGAAACAGCCCTAACTATAAGCCTGAAACAGCCCTAACTATAAGCCTGAAACAGCCCTAACTATAAACCTGAAACAGTCCTAACTATAAGCCTGAAACAGCCCTAACTATAAGCCTGAAACAGTCCTAACTATAAGCCTGAAACAGCCCTAACTATAAGCCTGAAACAGCCCTAACTATAAGCCTGAAACAGCCCTAACTATAAGCCTGAAACAGCCCTAACTATAAACCTGAAACAGCCCTAACTATAAGCCTGAAACAGCCCTAACTATAAACCTGAAACAGCCCTAACTATAAGCCTGAAACAGCCCTAACTATAAGCCTGAAACAGCC
>JBAMJR010000012.1:162500-167500 GCA_038501785.1 Myoxocephalus aenaeus
GAGTTAACAGGTGAAGGGTAGGGAGCAGGAGGTAACAGGTGAAGGGTAGGGAGCAGGAGTTAACAGGTGAAGGGTAGGGAGCAGGAGTTAACAGGTGAAGGGTAGGAAGCAGGAGTTAACAGGTGAAGGGTAGGGAGCAGGAGTTAACAGGTGAAGGATAGGAAGCAGGAGTTAACAGGTGAAGGGTAGGGAGCAGGAGGTAACAGGTGAAGGGTAGGGAGCAGGAGTTAACAGGTGAAGGGTAGGAAGCAGGAGTTAACAGGTGAAGGGTAGGGAGCAGGAGGTAACAGGTGAAGGGTAGGAAGCAGGAGTTAACAGGTGAAGGGTAGGGAGCAGGAGGTAACAGGTGAAGGGTAGTGAGCAGGAGTTAACAGGTGAAGGGTAGGGAGCAGGAGGTAACAGGTGAAGGGTAGGAAGCAGGAGTTAACAGGTGAAGGGTAGGAAGCAGGAGTTAACAGGTGAAGGGTAGGGAGCAGGAGGTAACAGGTGAAGGGTAGGGAGCAGGAGTTAACAGGTGAAGGGTAGGGAGCAGGAGGTAACAGGTGAAGGGTAGGAAGCAGGAGTTAACAGGTGAAGGGTAGGGAGCAGGAGTTAACAGGTGAAGGGTAGGGAGCAGGAGGTAACAGGTGAAGGGTAGGGAGCAGGAGTTAACAGGTGAAGGGTAGGGAGCAGGAGGTAACAGGTGAAGGGTAGGAAGCAGGAGTTAACAGGTGAAGGGTAGTGAGCAGGAGGTAACAGGTGAAGGGTAGGAAGCAGGAGTTAACAGGTGAAGGGTAGGGAGCAGGAGGTAACAGGTGAAGGGTAGGGAGCAGGAGGTAACAGGTGAAGGGTAGGGAGCAGGAGGTAACAGGTGAAGGGTAGGAAGCAGGAGTTAACAGGTGAAGGGTAGGAAGCAGGAGTTAACAGGTGAAGGGTAGGAAGCAGGAGTTAACAGGTGAAGGGTAGTGAGCAGGAGTTAACAGGTGAAGGGTAGTGAGCAGGAGTTAACAGGTGAAGGGTAGGGAGCAGGAGGTAACAGGTGAAGGGTAGAGAGCAGGAGGTAACAGGTGAAGGGTAGGAAGCAGGAGTTAACAGGTGAAGGGTAGGGAGCAGGAGGTAACAGGTGAAGGGTAGGGAGCAGGAGTTAACAGGTGAAGGGTAGGAAGCAGGAGTTAACAGGTGAAGGATAGGAAGCAGGAGTTAACAGGTGAAGGATAGGAAGCAGGAGTTAACAGGTGAAGGGTAGGAAGCAGGAGTTAACAGGTGAAGGATAGGAAGCAGGAGTTAACAGGTGAAGGGTAGGGAGCAGGAGGTAACAGGTGAAGGGTAGGGAGCAGGAGTTAACAGGTGAAGGGTAGGAAGCAGGAGTTAACAGGTGAAGGGTAGGGAGCAGGAGGTAACAGGTGAAGGGTAGGAAGCAGGAGTTAACAGGTGAAGGGTAGGGAGCAGGAGTTAACAGGTGAAGGGTAGGGAGCAGGAGGTAACAGGTGAAGGGTAGTGAGCAGGAGTTAACAGGTGAAGGGTAGGAAGCAGGAGTTAACAGGTGAAGGGTAGGAAGCAGGAGTTAACAGGTGAAGGGTAGGGAGCAGGAGGTAACAGGTGAAGGGTAGGGAGCAGGAGTTAACAGGTGAAGGGTAGGGAGCAGGAGGTAACAGGTGAAGGGTAGGAAGCAGGAGTTAACAGGTGAAGGGTAGGGAGCAGGAGGTAACAGGTGAAGGGTAGGGAGCAGGAGTTAACAGGTGAAGGGTAGGGAGCAGGAGGTAACAGGTGAAGGGTAGGAAGCAGGAGTTAACAGGTGAAGGGTAGTGAGCAGGAGGTAACAGGTGAAGGGTAGGAAGCAGGAGTTAACAGGTGAAGGGTAGGGAGCAGGAGGTAACAGGTGAAGGGTAGGGAGCAGGAGGTAACAGGTGAAGGGTAGGGAGCAGGAGGTAACAGGTGAAGGGTAGGAAGCAGGAGTTAACAGGTGAAGGGTAGGAAGCAGGAGTTAACAGGTGAAGGGTAGGGAGCAGGAGGTAACAGGTGAAGGGTAGGGAGCAGGAGTTAACAGGTGAAGGGTAGGGAGCAGGAGGTAACAGGTGAAGGGTAGGAAGCAGGAGTTAACAGGTGAAGGGTAGTGAGCAGGAGGTAACAGGTGAAGGGTAGGAAGCAGGAGTTAACAGGTGAAGGGTAGGGAGCAGGAGTTAACAGGTGAAGGGTAGGGAGCAGGAGTTAACAGGTGAAGGGTAGGGAGCAGGAGTTAACAGGTGAAGGGTAGGGAGCAGGAGGTAACAGGTGAAGGGTAGGGAGCAGGAGGTAACAGGTGAAGGGTAGGAAGCAGGAGTTAACAGGTGAAGGGTAGGAAGCAGGAGTTAACAGGTGAAGGGTAGGGAGCAGGAGGTAACAGGTGAAGGGTAGGGAGCAGGAGTTAACAGGTGAAGGGTAGGGAGCAGGAGGTAACAGGTGAAGGGTAGGAAGCAGGAGTTAACAGGTGAAGGGTAGGAAGCAGGAGGTAACAGGTGAAGGGTAGGGAGCAGGAGTTAACAGGTGAAGGGTAGGGAGCAGGAGTTAACAGGTGAAGGGTAGGGAGCAGGAGTTAACAGGTGAAGGGTAGTGAGCAGGAGGTAACAGGTGAAGGGTAGTGAGCAGGAGTTAACAGGTGAAGGGTAGGGAGCAGGAGGTAACAGGTGAAGGGTAGAGAGCAGGAGGTAACAGGTGAAGGGTAGGGAGCAGGAGGTAACAGGTGAAGGGTAGGAAGCAGGAGTTAACAGGTGAAGGGTAGGGAGCAGGAGTTAACAGGTGAAGGGTAGGGAGCAGGAGTTAACAGGTGAAGGGTAGGGAGCAGGAGTTAACAGGTGAAGGGTAGGGAGCAGGAGGTAACAGGTGAAGGGTAGGGAGCAGGAGGTAACAGGTGAAGGGTAGGAAGCAGGAGTTAACAGGTGAAGGGTAGGAAGCAGGAGTTAACAGGTGAAGGGTAGGGAGCAGGAGGTAACAGGTGAAGGGTAGGGAGCAGGAGTTAACAGGTGAAGGGTAGGGAGCAGGAGGTAACAGGTGAAGGGTAGGAAGCAGGAGTTAACAGGTGAAGGGTAGGGAGCAGGAGTTAACAGGTGAAGGGTAGGGAGCAGGAGGTAACAGGTGAAGGGTAGGGAGCAGGAGTTAACAGGTGAAGGGTAGGGAGCAGGAGGTAACAGGTGAAGGGTAGGAAGCAGGAGTTAACAGGTGAAGGGTAGTGAGCAGGAGGTAACAGGTGAAGGGTAGGAAGCAGGAGTTAACAGGTGAAGGGTAGGGAGCAGGAGGTAACAGGTGAAGGGTAGGGAGCAGGAGGTAACAGGTGAAGGGTAGGGAGCAGGAGGTAACAGGTGAAGGGTAGGGAGCAGGAGGTAACAGGTGAAGGGTAGGAAGCAGGAGTTAACAGGTGAAGGGTAGGAAGCAGGAGTTAACAGGTGAAGGGTAGGAAGCAGGAGTTAACAGGTGAAGGGTAGTGAGCAGGAGTTAACAGGTGAAGGGTAGGGAGCAGGAGGTAACAGGTGAAGGGTAGGGAGCAGGAGGTAACAGGTGAAGGGTAGGGAGCAGGAGGTAACAGGTGAAGGGTAGGGAGCAGGAGTTAACAGGTGAAGGGTAGGGAGCAGGAGTTAACAGGTGAAGGGTAGTGAGCAGGAGGTAACAGGTGAAGGGTAGGGAGCAGGAGTTAACAGGTGAAGGGTAGGGAGCAGGAGTTAACAGGTGAAGGGTAGGGAGTATTTCAGATTTATTGCAGTTGAGTTTAAGAAGGTTCTGTTGAAATGATTTTATTTCAGTGAGACAGGTGGTGAGAGTGAGACAAGTGGTGAGAGTGAGACAGGTGGTGAGAGTGAGACAGGAGGTGAGAGTGAGACAGGTGGTGAGAGAGAGAGTGAGACAGGTGGTGAGAGTGAGAGTGAGACAGGTGGTGAGAGTGAGACAGGTGGTGAGAGTGAGACAGGAGGTGAGAGTGAGACAGGTGGTGAGAGTGAGACAGGTGGTGAGAGTGAGAGTGAGACAGGTGGTGAGAGTGAGACAGGTGGTGAGAGTGAGACAGGAGGTGAGAGTGAGACAGGTGGTGAGAGTGAGACAGGTGGTGAGAGTGAGAGTGAGACAGGTGGTGAGAGTGAGACAGGTGGTGAGAGTGAGACAGGAGGTGAGAGTGAGACAGGTGGTGAGAGTGAGACAGGTGGTGAGAGTGAGAGTGAGACAGGTGGTGAGAGTGAGACAGGTGGTGAGAGTGAGACAAGAGGTGAGAGTGAGACAGGTGGTGAGAGTGAGACAGGTGGTGAGAGTGAGAGTGAGACAGGTGGTGAGAGTGAGACAGGTGGTGAGAGTGAGACAAGAGGTGAGAGTGAGACAGGTGGTGAGAGTGGAGTGGGTGGCAGAGGTGATGGTATTGGAAGAGAGGTATAGTTGGGTGTCATCAGCGTAACAGTGGAGATTGAGACCATGAGACCATGAGAAGAGGAAGGGTGTAAATGATGAAGAGGAGGGGACCAAGCACGGAACCCTGGGGGACACCGTGGGTGACTGGGGAGGTGGAGGATTTATAATTGTCTTCATGCTGGAGACTATGGAGAAGAGGTCCCGTTTGAGGTAGTGCAGGGGGAGGGGCATGTTGAGGTGGTGGAGGGGGAGGGGCATATTGAGGTAGTAGGGGCATGTTGAGGGTAGTGGAGGGGGAGGGGCATGTTGAGGTAGTAGGGGCATGTTGAGGTGGTGGAGGGGGAGGGGCATGTTGAGGTGGTGAAGGGGGAGGGGCATATTGAGGTAGTAGGGGCATGTTGAGGGTAGTGGAGGGGCATGTTGAGGTGGTGAAGGGGGAGGGGCATATTGAGGTAGTAGGGGCATGTTGAGGTGGTGGAGGGGGGGCATGTTGAGGTAGTGGAGGGGGAGGGGCATATTGAGGTAGTAGGGGCATGTTGAGGGTAGTGGAGGGGCATGTTGAGGTGGTGAAGGGGGAGGGGCATATTGAGGTAGTAGGGGCATGTTGAGGTGGTGGAAGGGGGGGCATGTTGAGGTAGTGGAGGGGGAGGGGCATA
>JBAMJR010000012.1:172500-182500 GCA_038501785.1 Myoxocephalus aenaeus
CATTGTAACACACACACATTGTAGCACACACACACAGTAGCACATAAACATTGTAACACACATATTGTAACACACACACACATTGTAACACACACACATTGTAGCACACACACATTGTAACACACACACACATTGTAGCACACACACACACACTGTAACAAACACACATTGTAGCACACACACACATTGTAGCACACACATATTGTAACACACACATTGTAGCACACACACACACTGTAACACACACACACTGTAGCACACACACATTGTAGCACACACACATTGTAACACACACACATTGTAGCACACACACATTGTAGCACACACACATTGTAACACACACACACATTGTAGCACACACACACACACTGTAACACACACACATTGTAGCACACACACACACATTGTAGCACACACATATTGTAGCACACACACACATTGTAACACACACACACATTGTAACACACACACACACATTGTAGCACACACACATTGTAACACACACACATTGTAACACACATTGTAGTACACACACATTGTAACACACATACATTGTAACACACACATTGTAGCACACACACACACATTGTAGCACACACACACACATTGTAGCACACACACACACTGTAGCACACACACACATTGTAACACACACACATTGTAACACACACACACAGTAGCACATAAACATTGTAACACACACACACATTTTAACACACACATTGTAACACACACACACACAGTAGCACACACACATTGTAACACACACACATTGTAACACACACAGATTGTAGCACACACACACAGTAGCACATAAACATTGTAACACACACATTGTAACACACACACACACAGTAGCACACACACATTGTAACACACACACTGTAGCACACACACACAGTAGCACATAAACATTGTAGCACACACACACACACATTGTAGCACACACACCTCCCACCCAGCGTGACTGACTGAAGCCCGAAGCAGCACACACACACGCACACAGACACACACACACACACACACACACACAAATTCTCTCTTCAAAGTGTTTTGATAGCCTTTAAACTGAAAGCAGCAGATCTCTCTGCCGCCGAGGCTGTGTGTGTGTGTGTGTGTGTGTGTGTGTGTGTGTGTGTGTGTGTGTGTGTGTGTGTGTGTGTGTGTGTGTGTGTGACCTTGAAGAAAGAAATGACAACTGAATAAAGAAAACTGTTTCATGGTGTCATCCAGCACTTTTATTATTATACTGGAAACTCATTCAGTTGGAATGGTTTCTGATACAGACTGGTCACTGGTTTTTGATACAGACTGGTTTCTGGTTTCTGATACAGACTGGTTTCTGGTACAGACTGGTCATTGGTTTCTGATACAGACTGGTCTCTGGTTTCTGGTACAGACGTGTCTCTGGTTTCTGGTACAGACTGGTCTCTGGTTTCTGGTACAGACTGGTCTCTGGTTTCTGGTACAGACTGGTCTCTGGTTTCTGGTACAGACTGGTTTCTGGTACAGACTGGTTTCTGTTACAGACTGGTTTCTGTTACAGACTGGTCTCTGGTATATACTGGTCATTGGTTTCTGATACAGACTGGTCTCTGGTTTCTGGTACAGACTGGTTTCTGGTACAGACTGGTCACTGGTTTCTGATACAGACTGGTATCTGGTTTCTGGTACAGACTTCTCTCTGGTTTCTGGTACAGACTGGTCTCTGGTTTCTATATACAGACTGGTCTCTGGTTTCTGGTACAGACTAGTTTCTGGTACAGACTGGTCTCTGGTATAGACTGGTCATTGGTTTCTGATACAGACTGGTCTCTGGTTTCTGGTACAGACTGGTCTCTGGTTTCTAGTACAGACTGGTCATTGGTTTATGATACAGACTGGTCTCTGGTTTCTGGTACAGACGTTTCTCTGGTTTCTGATACAGACTGGTCTCTGGTTTCTGATACAGACTGGTCTCTGGTTTCTGGTACAGACTGGTTTCTGGTACAGACTGGTCACTGGTTTCTGATACAGACTGGTATCTGGTTTCTGGTACAGACTTCTCTCTGGTTTCTGGTACAGACTGGTCTCTGGTTTCTATATACAGACTGGTCTCTGGTTTCTGGTACAGACTAGTTTCTGGTACAGACTGGTCTCTGGTACAGACTGGTCTCTGGTTTCTGGTACAGACTGGTCTCTGGTTTCTGGTACAGACTGGTCTCTGGTTTATAGTACAGACTGGTCTCTGGTTTCTGGTACAGACTGGTCTCTGGTTTCTGGTACAGACTGGTCTCTGGTTTCTGATACAGACTGGTCTCTGGTTTCTGATACAGACTGGTCTCTGGTTTCTGGTACAGACGTTTCTCTGGTTTCTGGTACAGACTGGTCTCTGGTTTCTGGTACAGACGTTTCTCTGGTTTCTGGTACAGACTGGTCTCTGGTTTCTGGTACAGACTGGTTTCTGTTACAGACTGGTTTCTGGTACAGACTGGTCTCTGGTACAGACTGGTCTCTGGTTTCTGGTACAGACTGGTCTCTGGTTTCTGGTACAGACTGGTCTCTGGTTTCTGGTACAGACTGGTCTCTGGTTTCTGATACAGACTGGTCTCTGGTACAGACTGGTCTCTGATACAGACTGGTCATTGGTTTCTGATACAGACTGGTCTCTGGTTTCTGGTACAGATGTGTCTCTGGTTTCTGGTACAGACTGGTCTCTGGTTTCTGGTACAGACTGGTCTCTGGTTTCTGTTACAGACTGGTTTCTGTTACAGACTGGTTTCTGGTACAGACTGGTCATTGGTTTCTGATACAGACTGGTCACTGGTTTCTGGTACAGACTGGTCTCTGGTACAGACTGGTATCTGGTTTCTGATACAGACTGGTCACTGGTTTATGATACAGACTGGTCTCTGGTCTCTGATACAGACTGGTCTCTGGTACAGACTGGTCTGTGGTTTCTGGTACAGACTTGTCTCTGGTTTCTGGTACAGACTGGTCACTGGTTTCTGGTACAGACTGGTCACTGGTTTCTGGTACAGACTGGTCTCTGGTACAGACTGGTCTCTGGTACAGACTGGTATCTGGTTTCTGATACAGACTGGTCACTGGTTTATGATACAGACTGGTCTCTGGTCTCTGATACAGACTGGTCTCTGGTACAGACTGGTCTCTGGTACAGACTGGTCTCTGGTACAGACTGGTATCTGGTTTCTGATACAGACTGGTCACTGGTTTATGATACAGACTGGTCTCTGGTCTCTGATACAGACTGGTCTCCGATACAGACTGGTCTCTGGTCTCTGATACAGACTGGTCTCTGGTATAGACTGGTCATTGGTTTCTGGTACAGACTGGTCTCTGGTACAGACTGGTCACTGGTTTCTGGTACAGACTGGTCACTGGTTTCTGGTACAGACTGGTCTCTGGTTTCTGATACAGACTGGTCTCTGGTACAGACTGGTCTCTGATACAGACTGCTCATTGGTTTCTGATACAGACTGGTCTCTGGTTTCTGATACAGACTGGTTTCTGTTACAGACTGGTTTCTGGTACAGACTGGTCATTGGTTTCTGATACAGACTGGTCATTGGTTTCTGATACAGACTGGTCTGTGGTTTCTGGTACAGACTGGTCACTGGTTTCTGGTACAGACTGGTCACTGGTTTCTGGTACAGACTGGTCTCTGGTACAGACTGGTCTCTGGTTTCTGATACAGACCGGTCTCCGATACAGACTGGTCTCTGGTTTCTGGTACAGACTGGTCACTGGTTTATGATACAGACTGGTCTCTGGTCTCTGATACAGACTGGTCTCTGGTACAGACTGGTCTCTGGTTTCTGGTACAGACTGGTCTCTGGTTTCTGATACAGACTGGTCTCTGGTTTCTGATACAGACTGGTCTCTGGTTTCTGATACAGACTGGTCTCTGGTTTCTGTTACAGACTGGTTTCTGTTACAGACTGGTTTCTGGTACAGACTGGTCATTGGTTTCTGATACAGACTGGTCACTGGTTTCTGGTACAGACTGGTCTCTGGTACAGACTGGTCTCTGGTACAGACTGGTATCTGGTTTCTGATACAGACTGGTCACTGGTTTATGATACAGACTGGTCTCTGGTCTCTGATACAGACTGGTCTCTGGTACAGACTGGTCTGTGGTTTCTGGTACAGACTTGTCTCTGGTTTCTGGTACAGACTGGTCACTGGTTTCTGGTACAGACTGGTCTCTGGTACAGACTGGTATCTGGTTTCTGATACAGACTGGTCACTGGTTTATGATACAGACTGGTCTCTGGTCTCTGATACAGACTGGTCTCTGGTACAGACTGGTCTCTGGTACAGACTGGTATCTGGTTTCTGGTACAGACTGGTCACTGGTTTCTGATACAGACTGGTCTCTGGTTTCTGGTACAGACTGGTCTCTGGTTTCTGGTAGACTGGTCACTGGTTTCTGATACAGACTGGTCATTGGTTTCTGATACAGACTGGTCTGTGGTTTCTGGTACAGACTTGTCTCTGGTTTCTGGTAGACTGGTCACTGGTTTCTGGTACAGACTGGTCACTGGTTTCTGGTACAGACTGGTCTCTGGTACAGACTGGTCTCTGGTTTCTGATACAGACCGGTCTCCGATACAGACTGGTCTCTGGTTTCTGGTACAGACTGGTCACTGGTTTATGATACAGACTGGTCTCTGGTCTCTGATACAGACTGGTCTCTGGTACAGACTGGTCTCTGGTTTCTGGTACAGACTGGTCTCTGGTTTCTGGTACAGACTGGTCTCTGGTTTCTGGTACAGACTGGTCTCTGGTTTCTGGTACAGACTGGTTTCTGGTACAGACTGGTCTCTGGTTTCTGATACAGACTGGTCTCTGGTTTCTGATACAGACTGGTCTCTGGTACAGACTGGTCTCTGATACAGACTGGTCATTGGTTTCTGATACAGACTGGTCTCTGGTTTCTCGTACAGATGTGTCTCTGGTTTCTGGTACAGATGTGTCCCTGGTTTCTGATACAGACTGGTCTCTGGTTTCTGTTACAGACTGGTTTCTGTTACAGACTGGTTTCTGGTACAGACTGGTCATTGGTTTCTGGTACAGACTGGTCTCTGGTACAGACTGGTCTCTGGTACAGACTGGTATCTGGTTTCTGATACAGACTGGTCACTGGTTTATGATACAGACTGGTCTCTGGTCTCTGATACAGACTGGTCTGTGGTTTCTGGTACAGACTTGTCTCTGGTTTCTGGTACAGACTGGTCACTGGTTTCTGGTACAGACTGGTCACTGGTTTCTGGTACAGACTGGTCTCTGGTACAGACTGGTCTCTGGTACAGACTGGTATCTGGTTTCTGATACAGACTGGTCACTGGTTTATGATACAGACTGGTCTCTGGTCTCTGATACAGACTGGTCTCTGGTACAGACTGGTCTCTGGTACAGACTGGTCTCTGGTACAGACTGGTCTCTGGTTTCTGATACAGACTGGTCACTGGTTTATGATACAGACTGGTCTCTGGTCTCTGATACAGACTGGTCTCCGATACAGACTGGTCTCTGGTCTCTGATACAGACTGGTCTCTGGTATAGACTGGTCATTGGTTTCTGGTACAGACTGGTCTCTGGTACAGACTGGTCATTGGTTTCTGGTACAGACTGGTCACTGGTTTCTGGTACAGACTGGTCTCTGGTTTCTGATACAGACTGATCTCTGTTACAGACTGGTCTCTGATACAGACTGCTCATTGGTTTCTGATACAGACTGGTCTCTGGTTTCTGGTACAGACTGGTCTCTGGTTTCGGGTACAGACTGGTCTCTGGTTTCTGATACAGACTGGTCTCTGGTTTCTGATACAGACTGGTTTCTGGTACAGACTGGTTTCTGGTACAGACTGGTCATTGGTTTCTGATACAGACTGGTCATTGGTTTCTGATACAGACTGGTCTGTGGTTTCTGGTACAGACTTGTCTCTGGTTTCTGGTAGACTGGTCACTGGTTTCTGGTACAGACTGGTCACTGGTTTCTGGTACAGACTGGTCTCTGGTACAGACTGGTCTCTGGTTTCTGATACAGACCGGTCTCCGATACAGACTGGTCTCTGGTTTCTGGTACAGACTGGTCACTGGTTTATGATACAGACTGGTCTCTGGTCTCTGATACAGACTGGTCTCTGGTACAGACTGGTCTCTGGTTTCTGGTACAGACTGGTCTCTGGTTTCTGGTACAGACTGGTCTCTGGTTTCTGATACAGACTGGTCTCTGGTTTCTGATACAGACTGGTCTCTGGTACAGACTGGTCTCTGATACAGACTGGTCATTGGTTTCTGATACAGACTGGTCTCTGGTTTCTGGTACAGATGTGTCTCTGGTTTCTGGTACAGATGTGTCTCTGGTTTCTGATACAGACTGGTCTCTGGTTTCTGTTACAGACTGGTTTCTGTTACAGACTGGTTTCTGTTACAGACTGGTTTCTGGTACAGACTGGTCATTGGTTTCTGATACAGACTGGTCACTGGTTTCTGGTACAGACTGGTCTCTGGTACAGACTGGTCTCTGGTACAGACTGGTATCTGGTTTCTGATACAGACTGGTCACTGGTTTATGATACAGACTGGTCTCTGGTCTCTGATACAGACTGGTCTCTGGTACAGACTGGTCTGTGGTTTCTGGTACAGACTTGTCTCTGGTTTCTGGTACAGACTGGTCACTGGTTTCTGGTACAGACTGGTCACTGGTACAGACTGGTCTCTGGTACAGACTGGTATCTGGTTTCTGATACAGACTGGTCACTGGTTTATGATACAGACTGGTCTCTGGTCTCTGATACAGACTGGTCTCTGGTACAGACTGGTCTCTGGTACAGACTGGTCTCTGGTACAGACTGGTATCTGGTTTCTGATACAGACTGGTCACTGGTTTATGATACAGACTGGTCTCTGGTTTCTGGTACAGACTGGTCTCTGGTTTCTGGTACAGACTGGTCTCTGGTTTCTGGTACAGACTGGTCTCTGGTTTCTGATGCAGACTGGTTTCTGTTACAGACTGGTTTCTGGTACAGACTGGTCATTGGTTTCTGATACAGACTGGTCATTGGTTTCTGATACAGACTGGTCTGTGGTTTCTGGTACAGACTTGTCTCTGGTTTCTGGTAGACTGGTCACTGGTTTCTGGTACAGACTTGTCTCTGGTTTCTGGTACAGACTGGTCTCTGGTACAGACTGGTCTCTGGTTTCTGATACAGACCGGTCTCCGATACAGACTGGTCTCTGGTTTCTGGTACAGACTGGTCACTGGTTTATGATACAGACTGGTCTCTGGTCTCTGATACAGACTGGTCTCTGGTACAGACTGGTCTCTGGTTTCTGGTACAGACTGGTCTCTGGTCTCTGGTACAGACTGGTCTCTGATACAGACTGGTCATTGGTTTCTGATACAGACTGGTCTCTGGTTTCTGGTACAGATGTGTCTCTGGTTTCTGGTACAGATGTGTCTCTGGTTTCTGATACAGACTGGTCTCTGGTTTCTGTTACAGACTGGTTTCTGTTACAGACTGGTTTCTGGTACAGACTGGTCATTGGTTTCTGATACAGACTGGTCACTGGTTTCTGGTACAGACTGGTCTCTGGTACAGACTGGTATCTGGTTTCTGATACAGACTGGTCACTGGTTTATGATACAGACTGGTCTCTGGTCTCTGATACAGACTGGTCTCTGGTACAGACTGGTCTGTGGTTTCTGGTACAGACTGGTCACTGGTTTCTGGTACAGACTGGTCACTGGTTTCTGGTACAGACTGGTCTCTGGTACAGACTGGTATCTGGTTTCTGATACAGACTGGTCACTGGTTTATGATACAGACTGGTCTCTGGTCTCTGATACAGACTGGTCTCTGGTACAGACTGGTCTCTGGTACAGACTGGTATCTGGTTTCTGATACAGACTGGTCACTGGTTTATGATACAGACTGGTCTCTGGTCTCTGATACAGACTGGTCTCCGATACAGACTGGTCTCTGGTCTCTGATACAGACTGGTCTCCGATACAGACTGGTCTCTGGTCTCTGATACAGACTGGTCTCCGATACAGACTGGTCACTGGTTTCTGATACAGACTGGTCTCTGGTACAGACTGGTCTCTGATACAGACTGCTCATTGGTTTCTGATACAGACTGGTCTCTGGTTTCTGGTACAGACTGGTCTCTGGTTTCTGGTACAGACTGGTCTCTGGTTTCTGATACAGACTGGTTTCTGTTACAGACTGGTTTCTGGTACAGACTGGTCATTGGTTTCTGATACAGACTGGTCATTGGTTTCTGATACAGACTGGTCTGTGGTTTCTGGTACAGACTTGTCTCTGGTTTCTGGTAGACTGGTCACTGGTTTCTGGTACAGACTTGTCTCTGGTTTCTGGTACAGACTGGTCTCTGGTACAGACTGGTCTCTGGTTTCTGATACAGACCGGTCTCCGATACAGACTGGTCTCTGGTTTCTGGTACAGACTGGTCACTGGTTTATGATACAGACTGGTCTCTGGTCTCTGATACAGACTGGTCTCTGGTACAGACTGGTCTCTGGTTTCTGGTACAGACTGGTCTCTGGTCTCTGGTACAGACTGGTCTCTGATACAGACTGGTCATTGGTTTCTGATACAGACTGGTCTCTGGTTTCTGGTACAGATGTGTCTCTGGTTTCTGGTACAGATGTGTCTCTGGTTTCTGATACAGACTGGTCTCTGGTTTCTGTTACAGACTGGTTTCTGTTACAGACTGGTTTCTGGTACAGACTGGTCATTGGTTTCTGATACAGACTGGTCACTGGTTTCTGGTACAGACTGGTCTCTGGTACAGACTGGTATCTGGTTTCTGATACAGACTGGTCACTGGTTTATGATACAGACTGGTCTCTGGTCTCTGATACAGACTGGTCTCTGGTACAGACTGGTCTGTGGTTTCTGGTACAGACTGGTCACTGGTTTCTGGTACAGACTGGTCACTGGTTTCTGGTACAGACTGGTCACTGGTACAGACTGGTATCTGGTTTCTGATACAGACTGGTCACTGGTTTATGATACAGACTGGTCTCTGGTCTCTGATACAGACTGGTCTCTGGTACAGACTGGTCTCTGGTACAGACTGGTATCTGGTTTCTGATACAGACTGGTCACTGGTTTATGATACAGACTGGTCTCTGGTCTCTGATACAGACTGGTCTCCGATACAGACTGGTCTCTGGTCTCTGATACAGACTGGTCTCCGATACAGACTGGTCTCTGGTCTCTGATACAGACTGGTCTCCGATACAGACTGGTCACTGGTTTCTGATACAGACTGGTCTCTGGTACAGACTGGTCTCTGATACAGACTGCTCATTGGTTTCTGATACAGACTGGTCTCTGGTTTCTGGTACAGACTGGTCTCTGGTTTCTGGTACAGACTGGTCTCTGGTTTCTGATACAGACTGGTCTCTGGTTTCTGATACAGACTGGTTTCTGTTACAGACTGGTTTCTGGTACAGACTGGTCATTGGTTTCTGATACAGACTGGTCATTGGTTTCTGATACAGACTGGTCTGTGGTTTCTGGTACAGACTTGTCTCTGGTTTCTGGTAGACTGGTCACTGGTTTCTGGTACAGACTTGTCTCTGGTTTCTGGTACAGACTGGTCTCTGGTACAGACTGGTCTCTGGTTTCTGATACAGACCGGTCTCCGATACAGACTGGTCTCTGGTTTCTGGTACAGACTGGTCACTGGTTTATGATACAGACTGGTCTCTGGTCTCTGATACAGACTGGTCTCTGGTACAGACTGGTCTCTGGTTTCTGGTACAGACTGGTCTCTGGTCTCTGGTACAGACTGGTCTCTGATACAGACTGGTCATTGGTTTCTGATACAGACTGGTCTCTGGTTTCTGGTACAGATGTGTCTCTGGTTTCTGGTACAGATGTGTCTCTGGTTTCTGATACAGACTGGTCTCTGGTTTCTGTTACAGACTGGTTTCTGTTACAGACTGGTTTCTGGTACA
>JBAMJR010000012.1:190000-202500 GCA_038501785.1 Myoxocephalus aenaeus
CATCTGACCTCTGACCCTTAAACATCTGACCCTGACCCTTAATCATCTGACCCTGACCCTTAAACATCTGACCCTGACCCTTAATCATCTGACCTCTGACCCTTAATCATCTGATCCCTGACCCTCAAACATCTGACCCTGACCCTTAATCATCTGACCTCTGACCCTTAATCATCTGACCTCTGACCCTTAAACATCTGACCCTGACCCTTAATCATCTGACCTCTGACCCTCAAACATCTGACCTCTGACCCTTAATCATCTGACCTCTGACCCTTAAACATCTGACCCTGACCCTTAATCATCTGACCTTGACCCTTAAACATCTGACCCTGACCCTTAATCATCTGACCTCTGACCCTTAATCATCTGATCCCTGACCCTCAAACATCTGACCTCTGACCCTTAATCATCTGATCCCTGACCCTTAATCATCTGACCTCTGACCCTTAATCATCTGACCTCTGACCCTTAATCATCTGATCCCTGACCCTTAATCATCTGACCTCTGACCCTTAATCATCTGACCTCTGACCCTTAAACATCTGATCCCTGACCCTTAATCATCTGATCCCTGACCCTCAAACATCTGACCCTGACCCTTAAACATCTGACCCTGACCCTTAATCATCTGACCTCTGACCCTTAAACATCTGACCCTGACCCTTAATCATCTGACCTCTGACCCTTAAACATCTGACCCTGACCCTTAATCATCTGACCTCTGACCCTTAAACATCTGACCCTGACCCTTAATCATCTGACCTCTGACCCTTAAACATCTGACCTCTGACCCTTAAACATCTGACCCTGACCCTTAATCATCTGACCCTGTCCCTTAAACATCTGACCCTGATCCCTGACCCTCAAACATCTGACCCTTAACTATAAATCTAAAACACTACAACTCTATAACTCTATAAGGCGACGTCGCTGTAATAATGTAGTACAGTAACAGTACAACATGTACCTCTGAGGTGTAGTGCAGTGAAAGCAGTTTTTCTGGGGGAGGAGTTCTCTCCACTGCAACACGCCCCCAGGTGCCTCCAGGAGCCTCCTGATTGGTTCACACTGACTAGACTCGTTTCCTGTTTCAAACTGATGTGAAAAGTGAAAACACATCTTTGAAATCTTTGATCAATAAGTACAGAAACCTGTGATTCCCTCCATGTATCTCCAACCGACGCGTCCTCAGGGAGACAGGAAGTACTCCTCCTCAGGTCACTGTGTGTGTGTGTGTGTGTGTGTGTGTGTGTGTGTGTGTGGTCTTTACACATACACACACACACACACACACACACACACACACAGTTCCAGCCAGAAACATAACAGGGTTTATTAGTACGTATGTATTTATATATTTTATTGTTACTACGGCAATAAGGGTCATCGTAGGTAAGCAGACGAATATTCAGTGAAAAAAATAGACGCTGAAGACGAAGACTTTTAGGACCTTGAAGATGTTGAAGACCTTAAAGACCTTAAAGACGATGAAGACATTGAAGACGTTAAAGACCTTAAAGACGATGAAGACCTTAAAGACCTTAAAGACGATGAAGACATTGAAGACGTTAAAGACCTTAAAGACGATGAAGACCTTAAAGACCTTAAAGACGATGAAGACATTGAAGACGTCAAAGACCTTAAAGACGATGAAGACCTTAAAGACCTTAAAGACGATGAAGACATTGAAGACGTTAAAGACCTTAAAGACGATGAAGACATTGAAGACGTCAAAGACCTTAAAGACGATGAAGACCTTAAAGACGATGAAGACCTTAAAGACGATGAAGACCTTAAAGACGATGAAGACATTGAAGACGTTAAAGACCTTAAAGACGATGAAGACCTTAAAGACGATGAAGACATTGAAGACGTTAAAGACGATGAAGACGATGAAGACATTGAAGACATTGAAGACGTTAAAGACGATGAAGACATTGAAGATGTTAAAGACGATGAAGACATTGAAGATGTTAAAGACATTGAAGACGATGAAGACGTTAAAGACGATGAAGACAATGAAGACATTGAAGACATTGAAGACGTTAAAGACGTTAAAGACGTTAAAGACATTGAAGACGTTAAAGACGATGAAGACATTGAAGATGTTAAAGACATTGAAGACGATGAAGACGTTAAAGACGTTAAAGACGATGAAGACATTGAAGACATTGAAGACGTTAAAGACGATGAAGACATTGAAGACGTTAAAGACGTTAAAGACGATGAAGACATTGAAGACGTTAAAGACGTTAAAGACGATGAAGACATTGAAGACGTTAAAGACGTTAAAGACGATGAAGACATTGAAGACGTTAAAGACGATGAAGACATTGAAGATGTTAAAGACGATGAAGACATTGAAGACGATGAAGACGTTAAAGACGTTAAAGACGTTAAAGACGATGAAGACAATGAAGACATTGAAGACATTGAAGACGTTAAAGACGTTAAAGACGATGAAGACATTGAAGACGTAAAAGACGACGAAGACCGTAAAGACGATGAAGTGTTTGTGTGTGTGTGTGTTTTGTGTGTGTGTGTTTTGTGTGTGTGTGTAATAAACCTGTCTGATCAAATGATCGTTACAAGGAGCGATACACCTACACAGACACACACACACACACACACAGACAAAAACACTCTCACACACTCTCACACACACAGTCTCTATTGAACTGAGATATGAAAACATATGAAAGCTGTTTTCCTGAGCAAAATGCGTCCTGCTCTCTCTCCATGCAGCATGTGTGTGTGTGTGTGTGTGTGTGTGTGTGTGTGTGTGTGTGTGTGTGTGTGTGTGTGTGTGTGTGTGTGTGTGTGTGTGTGTGTGTTGGATGGGTGGGGTCAGAGGTAAAAGGTCAGTTCAGCTGATTGGAGTCAAAGAGGTCGATGCTGCTCAGAAAAATAACCTCACCGTTCTGTCCTTGAACCGTCAGCTCATCCGAACGGATGCAACAGCATTTTGTTTGTTCTTTGACAGAATTGGTTGTATCTTTGCTTCTCTTTGTAGTCCTTTTGCGTCTCTTTGTAGTCCTTTTGCGTCTCTTCGTAGTCCTTTTGCGTCTCTTCTCTTTGTAGTCCTTTTGCGTCTCTTTGTAGTCCTTTTGCGTCTCTTCGTAGTCCTTTTGCGTCTCTTCTCTTTGTAGTCCTTTTGCGTCTCTTTGTAGTCCTTTTGCGTCTCTTCTCTTTGTAGTCCTTTTGTGTCTCTTTGTAGTCCTTTTGTGTCTCTTCTCTTTGTAGTCCTTTTGTGTCTCTTTGCATCTGTGTAGTTGTTTTGCATCTCTTTGTAGTCGTTTTGCGTCTCTTTGCGTCTGTGAAGTTGTTTTGCATCTCTTTGTAGTCGTTTTGTGTCTCTTTGCATCTCTGTAGTTGTTTTGCATCTCTTTGTAGTCGCTTTGTAGTCTTTTTGCGTCTCTTTGCGTCTGTGTAGTCGTTTTGCATCTCTTTGTACATTCACACACACACATCCATACTGTAGAACAGCTACGGGAAACATTTGGGGTTAAGTGTCTTGCCCAAGGACACATGGACTAACGGAGCTGGGGATTGAACCGCCGATCCTCTGATTGAAGGACGACCCTGCTCACCACTGACCATAGTCGCCTGCATGTCTTTGTCTTGTCTTCAGGCTGCATTATTCCAGAGCGATGTCTGAAGCATTGGGAACAGACAAAGACGATAAAGAGACTCAGGTTGTGTTCAGGGTGAGTCAGAGGAACGCTGCAGGTTCCACCGTCTGACGGAACCACAGAAGAAGAGAAGGGAGACATGAGGGGGAGGAGGGCAGCACCGCCTCAGGGCGCTTTCACCGTCACACACACACACACGGTCTTACTTCAGTTTAAAAGCCTTTTTTATATTTATTTATATATTGCAGTGTTTTTTTGCTTTTCCATTTTCAGGTCAGGGTTAAACTTTGCTCTTTGAGTGCAATCGGACAAATGGATGTTTTTTTATTCACACACTCGGAATAGAAATGGAGAAAATAAATCAAGCTTTTAAGACGGACAGAGTGTTGTGTGTGTGTGTGTGTGTGTGTGTGTGTGTGTGTGTGTGTGTGTGTGTGTGTGTGTGTGTGTGTGTGTGTGTGGAAATACAGATGATGGTAGATGGACAGACGATAGGATGAAAGGATGTTTTTCTGTGGATAGATGTGTGTTTTCTTTGCAGTGGTTATACAACATACAGATGAATAGAGACATGATATGAAAAGACCTTATGAAAAGAGTTTACTGAAGACAAGATTCATTATTTGAGTTCTGCAACCAACCCTATTTTTATTAACGATGAATCTGCTGGTTTATTCTTGATTCTTCTCTAAAAAATTTCAATTATTTCGTCCGACCGAGAGTTCAATAACAGAACAGATCCTGTGAATCAAAGATTCCTTCAGCAGCTTCAGCTCCATGTTCTTACCAGTACTTATTTCATATTAATTGCTTTGTTCATTCATCCATCCGTTTTCATCTGCTTAGTCCAGGGTCAGGTCTCGGTGGGCTTCCCTCTCACCAGCAACACTTTCAGATCATTCTGGGATTCTGAGGCGTTCCAGTCAGCTGAGAGATATAATCCTCCAGCGTGTCCTGGGTCTCCTCTGGGTCTCCTCCAGTTGGACGTGTCCTAAAACCTCTAATGGAGGAATCCAGGAGGAATCCTGATGAGATGCTGAACACCTCAGCTGACTCCTTTAGACAAGAAGGAGTAGAGCCTCAACTCCAATCTCCTGATGTCTGAGCTCCTTACTCTATCTCTAAGAGTCCTACAGAGGAAACTCATCTCCTTACTCTACCTCTAAGGCTGAGTCCTACAGAGGAAACTCATCTCCTTACTCTACCTCTAAGGCTGAGTCCTACAGAGGAAACTCATCTCCTTACTCTACCTCTAAGGCTGAGCCCTACAGAGGAAACTCATCTCCTTACTCTACCTCTAAGGCTGAGCCCTACAGAGGAAACTCATCTCCTTACTCTACCTCTAAGGCTGAGCCCTACAGAGGAAACTCATCTCCTTACTCTATCTCTAAGGCTGAGCCCTACAGAGGAAACTCATCTCCTTACCCTATCTCTAAGACTGAGTCCTACAGAGTCAAAGTCAAAGTCAGTCAGAGGAAACTCATTTTGGCCGCTTGTATCCGAGACCTCGTTCTTTGGGTCTTGACCCAGAGTTCGTGACCATAGGTGAGGGTTGGAACGTAGACCAGCCAGTACATTGAGAGCTTCTCCTTCCGGCTCAGCTCCTCTTCACCAAGACGGACCGGTACAGCGCCTGTTTTACTGCTGCAGCCGCACTGATCTCCCGCTCCACCTTACCCTCACTCGTGAACAAGACCCCGAGATACTTGAACTCCTTCGCTTGGGGTAGGAACTCTGTCCAAGACAGCCCAATAACATCCAGCCTTCAGCATCTCAGGATCTCATTCCCCCGGCACCACCAAGGATCTTTTTGACTACCTTAGTGTGACCCCCAAGTCTTCAGGCGCTGCCCTCTCTCCAGGGGACATGTTGGCCGGGTTTAGGAGTTCCTCAAAGTGCTCTTTCCACCTCCCAACGATGTCCCCGTCTGGGTCAGCAGTTCTCCATCTGATCCAACTCCCCACCAGCTGGTGATCAGCTCTGATCCTCTCTTCACCCGAGTGTCCAGGACATACAGATCAGATGAGATGATGACAAAGTCCATCATTGATCTCCGGCCTCAGGTGTTCTGGTACCAGGTCCACTTATGAGCCTCCTTATGCTCCAGCATGGTGTTCATATGGACAAACCATGGCGAGCACAGAAGCCCAACAACAAAACACCGCTCTGGTTTAGATCAGCAAGCCGTTCCTCCCAATCTCCCCGCCAGGTTTCTCTATCATTGCCCACGTGAACGTTGAAGTCTCCAGGAGAACTATGGAGTTGGCAGGCGGCGCCCTTTCCAGGACCCTCCCACCGACTCCAAGAATGCCGGATACTCCAAACTGCTGTTCGGTGCATGAGCACAAACAGTCAGAGCCTTACTCCTGCAACCCGTAGGCGCAGGGAGGCGACCCTCTGGTTCTCCAGGGAAAACTCCAGCCCAGCGGCGCTCAGCCGGGGACTCCCAGGATCACTGAGCAACTCAAACTCCTTCACCGCGTTAACTTGGCGATCTGCAAATTATGAATTTAGTTGTGGTCACTTTATTGTGAAAGTTTATCATGATAAGCCGTCATGGTTTAAACTGGTGAACACATGAAGTCACAGTGAAAAGGTCGGTAAAGGTCACGGCCGTCACCGCTCCTCTTCACATGTTGGCTTCTTCAGTAGTGGTGCATTCAGGGTTCACTGTTCATGTGGTTATTTAGTAAACATCTCCTTGGTGGTGCGTTCAGGGTTCACTGTTCATGTGGTTATTTAGTAAACATCTCCTTGGTGGTGCGTTCAGGGTTCACTGTTGTACCCTGGAAACATTTAATCCATGAAATTTAAACCCAGAAGAAAAGTAGCGGTGATGGAATGCATTGTTTGTTTTTGTCTGGACAGGAAGTTGGCGAAGAAGAGGAAGGAAACGCTGAGCTCCAGACAGGAAATGACTCTGATGGTCAACAACTCCCAACACACAACGATGGTGGACACACACACGCACACACTAAATGGACGCAGTGAGTACACAGGCCTGTAAACTCTTTTATTGTGAAGGAGGGATGAAGGAGGGATGTATATGTATATATAAATATATATGGTGTTGGTATTTGTATGTGATGATGATGATGATGATGAAGAGCAACATGCAGCTCTATGGAGAGGAAGAAGACGTGTGTGTCTCAGGAGAGTGTGTTTGTTGTGTGTCTGTTGTGTGTCTGATCACACCTGATCCGATGTGAGGTCCCGGGACAGGATGTCATGTTACAGACTGTAAAGCCCTCTGAGGATAACTTGTATTTGTGATGTTGGGCTATATCAAATAAACTGAACTGAGTTGTCTGTTGTGTGTCTGTCCAGCTGTGTCGTCTCCGTCCTCCTTTACCCTGAAGACAAACACCATCAGCACCACCATCCCCAACTCCTACTACCCAGGTAACACACACACACACACACACACACACACACACACACACACACAGTAGAGGTCTGGGTCTAGTAGAGGACTAGTAGAGGTCTGGTAGAGGTCTAGTAGAGGACTATTAGAGGACTAGTAGAGGTCTGGTAGAGGACTAGTAGAGGACTATTAGAGGACTAGTAGAGGTCTGGTAGAGGACTAGTAGAGGTCTGGTAGATAACTGGTAGAGGTCTGGTAGAGGTCTGGTAGAGGACTAGTAGAGGTCTGGTAGAGGACTAGTAGAGGTCTGGTAGAGGTCTGGTAGAGGACTAGTAGAGGACTAGTAGAGGACTAGTAGAGGTCTGGTAGAGGTCTGGTAGAGGACTAGTAGAGGTCTGGTAGAGGACTAGTAGAGGTCTGGTAGAGGTCTGGTAGAGGTCTGGTAGAGGACTAGTAGAGGTCTGGTAGAGGACAAGTAGAGGACTAGTAAAGGTCTGGTAGAGGTCTAGTAGAGGACTAGTAGAGGTCTGGTAGAGGACTAGTAGAGGACTAGTAAAGGTCTGGTAGAGGTCTGGTAGAGGACTAGTAGAGGACTAGTAGAGGTCTGGTAGAGGTCTGGTAGAGGACTAGTAGAGGTCTGGTAGAGGTCTGGTAGAGGAATAGTAGAGGTCTGGTAGAGGTCTGGTAGAGGACTAGTAGAGGTCTGGTAGAGGACTAGTAGAGGTCTGGTAGAGGTCTGGTAGAGGACTAGTAGAGGTCTGGTAGAGGTCTAGTAGAGGTCTGGTAGAGGACTAGTAGAGGTCTGGTAGAGGACTAGTAGAGGTCTGGTAGAGGTCTGGTAGAGGACTAGTAGAGGTCTGGTAGAGGTCTGGTAGAGGACTAGTAGAGGACTAGTAGAGGTCTAGTAGAGGTCTGGTAGAGGACTAGTAGAGGTCTGGTAGAGGACTAGTAGAGGTCTGGTAGAGGTCTGGTAGAGGACTAGTAGAGGTCTAGTAGAGGTCTGGTAGAGGTCTGGTAGAGGTCTGGTAGAGGACTAGTAGAGGTCTGGTAGAGGTCTGGTAGAGGACTAGTAGAGGTCTGGTAGAGGACTAGTAGAGGTCTGGTAGAGGACTAGTAGAGGTCTGGTAGAGGTCTAGTAGAGGACTAGTAAAGGTCTGGTAGAGGACTAGTAGAGGTCTGGTAGAGGTCTAGTAGAGGACTAGTAAAGGTCTGGTAGAGGACTAGTAGAGGTCTAGTAGAGGACTAGTAGAGGTCTAGTAGAGGTCTGGTAGAGGACTAGTAGAGGTCTGGTAGAGGACTAGTAGAGGTCTGGTAGAGGTCTGGTAGAGGACTAGTAGAGGTCTGGTAGAGGTCTGGTAGAGGACTAGTAGAGGACTAGTAGAGGTCTAGTAGAGGTCTGGTAGAGGACTAGTAGAGGTCTGGTAGAGGACTAGTAGAGGTCTGGTAGAGGTCTGGTAGAGGACTAGTAGAGGTCTAGTAGAGGTCTGGTAGAGGTCTGGTAGAGGACTAGTAGAGGTCTGGTAGAGGTCTGGTAGAGGACTAGTAGAGGTTCTGGTAGAGGTCTGGTCGAGGAATAGTAGAGGTCTGGTAGAGGTCTGGTAGAGGTCTGGTAGAGGTCTGGTAGAGGACTAGTAGAGGTCTGGTAGAGGTCTGGTAGAGGACTAGTAGAGGACTAGTAGAGGTCTGGTAGAGGACTGGTAGAGGTCTGGTAGAGGACTAGTAGAGGTCTGGTAGAGGTCTGGTAGAGGACTAGTAGAGGTCTGGTAGAGGACTAGTAGAGGTCTGGTAGAGGACTAGTAGAGGTCTGGTAGAGGTCTAGTAGAGGACTAGTAAAGGTCTGGTAGAGGACTAGTAGAGGTCTGGTAGAGGTCTAGTAGAGGACTAGTAAAGGTCTGGTAGAGGACTAGTAGAGGTCTAGTAGAGGACTAGTAGAGGTCTAGTAGAGGTCTGGTAGAGGACTAGTAGAGGTCTGGTAGAGGACTAGTAGAGGTCTGGTAGAGGTCTGGTAGAGGACTAGTAGAGGTCTGGTAGAGGTCTGGTAGAGGACTAGTAGAGGACTAGTAGAGGTCTAGTAGAGGTCTGGTAGAGGACTAGTAGAGGTCTGGTAGAGGACTAGTAGAGGTCTGGTAGAGGTCTGGTAGAGGACTAGTAGAGGTCTAGTAGAGGTCTGGTAGAGGTCTGGTAGAGGTCTGGTAGAGGACTAGTAGAGGTCTGGTAGAGGTCTGGTAGAGGACTAGTAGAGGTCTGGTAGAGGTCTGGTCGAGGAATAGTAGAGGTCTGGTAGAGGTCTGGTAGAGGTCTGGTAGAGGTCTGGTAGAGGTCTGGTAGAGGACTAGTAGAGGACTAGTAGAGGTCTGGTAGAGGACTGGTAGAGGTCTGGTAGAGGACTAGTAGAGGTCTGGTAGAGGACTAGTAGAGGTCTGGTAGAGGTCTGGTAGAGGACTAGTAGAGGTCTAGTAGAGGTCTGGTAGAGGTCTGGTAGAGGTCTAGTAGAGGACTAGTAGAGGGTCTAGTAGAGGTCTGGTAGAGGACTAGTAGAGGTCTGGTAGAGGTCTAGTAGAGGACTAGTAAAGGTCTGGTAGAGGACTAGTAGAGTCTAGTAGAGGACTAGTAGAGGTCTAGTAGAGGTCTGGTAGAGGACTAGTAGAGGTCTGGTAGAGGACTAGTAGAGGTCTGGTAGAGGTCTGGTAGAGGACTAGTAGAGGTCTGGTAGAGGTCTGGTAGAGGACTAGTAGAGGACTAGTAGAGGTCTAGTAGAGGTCTGGTAGAGGACTAGTAGAGGTCTGGTAGAGGACTAGTAGAGGTCTGGTAGAGGTCTGGTAGAGGACTAGTAGAGGTCTAGTAGAGGTCTGGTAGAGGTCTGGTAGAGGTCTGGTAGAGGACTAGTAGAGGTCTGGTAGAGGTCTGGTAGAGGACTAGTAGAGGTCTGGTAGAGGTCTGGTCGAGGAATAGTAGAGGTCTGGTAGAGGTCTGGTAGAGGACTAGTAGAGGTCTGGTAGAGGTCTGGTAGAGGACTAGTAGAGGTCTGGTAGAGGACTAGTAGAGGTCTGGTAGAGGACTAGTAGAGGTCTGGTAGAGGTCTGGTAGAGGTCTGGTAGAGGACTAGTAGAGGTCTGGTAGGAGGACTAGTAGAGGTCTGGTAGAGGTCTGGTAGAGGTCTGGTAGAGGTCTAGTAGAGGACTAGTAAAGGTCTGGTAGAGGACTAGTAGAGGTCTGGTAGAGGACTAGTAGAGGTCTAGTAGAGGACTGGTAGAGGTCTGGTAGAGGACTAGTAGAGGTCTGGTAGAGGTCTGGTAGAGGTCTAGTAGAGGACTAGTAAAGGTCTGGTAGAGGACTAGTAGAGGTCTGGTAGAGGACTAGTAGAGGTCTGGTAGAGGTCTGGTAGAGGTCTAGTAGAGGACTAGTAGAGGTCTAGTAGAGGTCTGGTAGAGGACTAGTAGAGGTCTGGTAGAGGACTAGTAGAGGTCTAGTAGAGGACTGGTAGAGGTCTGGTAGAGGACTAGTAGAGGTCTGGTAGAGGTCTAGTAGAGGACTAGTAAAGGTCTGGTAGAGGACTAGTAGAGGTCTAGTAGAGGACTAGTAGAGGTCTAGTAGAGGTCTGGTAGAGGACTAGTAGAGGTCTGGTAGAGGACTAGTAGAGGTCTGGTAGAGGTCTGGTAGAGGACTAGTAGAGGTCTGGTAGAGGTCTGGTAGAGGACTAGTAGAGGACTAGTAGAGGTCTAGTAGAGGACTAGTAGAGGTCTAGTAGAGGTCTGGTAGAGGACTAGTAGAGGTCTGGTAGAGGACTAGTAGAGGTCTGGTAGAGGTCTGGTAGAGGACTAGTAGAGGTCTGGTAGAGGTCTGGTAGAGGACTAGTAGAGGACTAGTAGAGGTCTAGTAGAGGTCTGGTAGAGGTCTGGTAGAGGTCTGGTAGAGGACTGGTAGAGGTCTGGTAGAGGTCTGGTAGAGGACTAGTAGAGGTCTGGTCGAGGAATAGTAGAGGTCTGGTAGAGGTCTGGTAGAGGACTAGTAGAGGTCTGGTAGAGGTCTGGTAGAGGACTAGTAGAGGTCTGGTAGAGGACTAGTAGAGGTCTGGTAGAGGTCTGGTAGAGGTCTGGTAGAGGACTAGTAGAGGTCTGGTAGAGGTCTGGTAGAGGACTAGTAGAGGTCTGGTAGAGGACTAGTAGAGGTCTGGTAGAGGTCTGGTAGAGGACTAGTAGAGGTCTGGTAGAGGTCTGGTAGAGGTCTAGTAGAGGACTAGTAAAGGTCTGGTAGAGGACTAGTAGAGGTCTAGTAGAGGACTAGTAGAGGTCTAGTAGAGGTCTGGTAGAGGACTAGTAGAGGTCTGGTAGAGGACTAGTAGAGGTCTAGTAGAGGACTGGTAGAGGTCTGGTAGAGGTCTGGTAGAGGTCTGGTAGAGGACTAGTAGAGGTCTGGTAGAGGTCTGGTAGAGGTCTGGTAGAGGACTAGTAGAGGTCTGGTAGAGGTCTGGTAGAGGACTGGTAGAGGTCTAGTAGAGGACTAGTAGAGGTCTAGTAGAGGTCTGGTAGAGGACTAGTAGAGGTCTGGTAGAGGACTAGTAGAGGTCTGGTAGAGGTCTGGTAGAGGACTAGTAGAGGTCTGGTAGAGGTCTGGTAGAGGACTAGTAGAGGACTAGTAGAGGTCTAGTAGAGGTCTGGTAGAGGTCTGGTAGAGGTCTGGTAGAGGACTAGTAGAGGTCTGGTAGAGGTCTGGTAGAGGACTAGTAGAGGTCTGGTCGAGGAATAGTAGAGGTCTGGTAGAGGTCTGGTAGAGGACTAGTAGAGGTCTGGTAGAGGTCTGGTAGAGGACTAGTAGAGGTCTGGTAGAGGACTAGTAGAGGTCTGGTAGAGGACTAGTAGAGGTCTGGTAGAGGTCTGGTAGAGGTCTGGTAGAGGACTAGTAGAGGTCTGGTAGAGGTCTGGTAGAGGACTAGTAGAGGTCTGGTAGAGGACTAGTAGAGGTCTGGTAGAGGTCTGGTAGAGGACTAGTAGAGGTCTGGTAGAGGTCTGGTAGAGGTCTAGTAGAGGACTAGTAAAGGTCTGGTAGAGGACTAGTAGAGGTCTAGTAGAGGACTAGTAGAGGTCTAGTAGAGGTCTGGTAGAGGACTAGTAGAGGTCTGGTAGAGGACTAGTAGAGGTCTAGTAGAGGACTGGTAGAGGTCTGGTAGAGGTCTGGTAGAGGGTCTGGTAGAGGACTAGTAGAGGTCTGGTAGAGGTCTGGTAGAGTCTGGTAGAGGACTAGTAGAGGTCTGGTAGAGGTCTGGTAGAGGACTGGTAGAGGTCTGGTAGAGGACTAGTATAGGTCTGGTAGAGGACTAGTAGAGGTCTGGTAGAGGTCTGGTAGAGGACTGGTAGAGGTCTGGTAGAGGACTAGTAGAGGTCTGGTAGAGGACTAGTAGAGGTCTGGTAGAGGACTGGTAGAGGTCTGGTAGAGGACTAGTAGAGGTCTGGTAGAGGACTGGTAGAGGTCTGGTAGAGGACTAGTAGAGGTCTGGTAGAGGA
>JBAMJR010000013.1:0-170000 GCA_038501785.1 Myoxocephalus aenaeus
CCTGCCTGCACGTCCTCTCCGCCTGTCTGCCTGCCTCTGGGCGAACTCGTATTGGCCTAAAAGAGGCGGGTCTAAGATTAGCCGAAGGTTTAGCTAACGTTAGCTATGAGTATTTGAGCTTGCATATCTAGGGTGACCAGACGTCCTCTTTTTCCCGGACATGTCCTCTTTTCGAGACCTAAAAAAAGCGTCCGGCAGGGATTCCAAAAACGTCCGGGATTTTGCTACGTGCGGGAAAATAGTTATTACCCCATTACAAGTTTTGGAAATGGTACGTCCGGGAAAATAGTTATTACCCCCCTTACAAGTTTTGGAAATGGTATCTCCCTCACGTTCCACCTTCTTGCACAAGCTCTGACTGTAGAGAGAACTGTCATTGGTCGACCGATCTCAACGTAAATGTAAGTTCACGGCATGCTACACACTAATGCTACCCGCCCCCCCCCGTGACGAAGTGTCCTCCTCCTCCTCCTCTCTCTCTCTCCTCCACCCCCCCCCCCCCCCCCCCCCCCCGAGCGAAGTGTCCTCTTTTTCACACAAACTCAAATCTGGTCACCCTAGCATATCAGCATGTAGGATACACATTTAAAGTTAAAAGAAAAATATAATTGTCACGTCACAAAGACGACTCATACAAATGAATATTCACTCACCTGCACAGCTTTTTTAGGCTCCAAGACTTCGGTCTCCCACGTTTTTTTTTTCCTGCGGGCACTCCTACTTTCCTCCTCTGCCCATATATCCTCGCCAAGAATTAATAACCCCTTCTTCTTGACAAGTTCTTTGTATGAATCTGATAAAAACAAGAACAGTCTAAAAAGTTAAGCATTGACGTTCTTCAGACAAAACAAGACAATTAAGAAGTTAGACAGTTGAAAAAGAAAAATGTGAACTCATAACTCACCACCAAACAGCAGGACTATCGCGGCCATTGTCTTCTCCGGTTGCTTTCTCGTCGGACATTTGATTTCAATCCACTTTTCCTCGTCCTCGAGGTCAGGCTGCGATGTTGGTTGATATAATTTGTTGGCTTTATTCAGGATAATAGCAGTACGATCTACTATTACTGTTTTGTTTGGCAAGTAAAATATGGCGAATTGAAAAGTCATGATGTCCTCCTGTGTTGAAGACCTGCGTTGAAGACCTGCCTGCAGCGTTGGTAAGGTGGGACGAACGAACGAGTGGGTCGCTCTGATTGGTTCAACAAAAATGCTGCACTTGATTAGTCAGTGACTTGGCACCGACCTATTCAAGAAATACTACTGAACTTACTGTTTTATTAGGCAGTCTTTTTCAATCAAATTCATCATGGCTTCACAGCGAAAATATAAGAGACATTTGAATTCTGATGAGACTCAACTGATGACGCCAAGAACAACAAAATACAGAAGACTTCAACAGAAACAGGTAAAGACAATTTGTGCGACTTTTCTGGTGTTATTGCAGACTTTCTGGTGTCTTGGAGATGGACGTGAAAGCACGTTTTGTAAGACCCTGAGGTTGGAAGTCAATTTTAAATATGTAAAAAAAAAAAAAAAAAAAAAAAGCATGTTTTGTTCTGCATTATGCTGCGTTCACACCAAAAGAGTAGCGAATTATTTGCGCGAGTAGATTACATGTAAAGTCAATGCACAGACGCGAATGGTTGCAAAAAAAACGGCGCAGATGAGGCGAAAATAGCGTTGCGAAAAAAAAATCGGCACCACCATCCTGCCGTTGCCGTTTTCATTCAGACACTCGTCCCGGAGGAGTCGGAGCTGTGTGCGACTACGGATAATATTATGAACCCAGACACGGGGGCCTTTGATGTTCCGATGTTTGTGGGACTTCCACAACAAGTATAAAGCAGAACTAGTGGTTATTTCAATGGTGAATGGCAGAAATTATGAACCACGGTAAAGCCGCGCCCCCTTTCCGCCGCGAAAAGCTCGTTGCGGTCCTCAGCGAGCAGCGGTTGCTTGCTGCTCGCTAGTCGTCATGTCTCAGTCTAATGCCGTGTTCACACCAAAAGCGTTGCGAATTTTCGCAACGCCACTGCGCCTATATCGCGCCGCCCAGTGACAAATTCGCTCTATGTGGTTAATTTGTTTTTAATTTTTTCGCAACCATTTGCTGGGGAAAGGGGGCGGGGCTTATCTCTGTGTCCGTGAAAACATTTACTATTTCCGCCATTCACCATGTAAATAACCACTAGTTCTGCTTTATACTTGTTGAGGAAGTCCCACACACGTTGGAACATCAAACACCCCCGTGTCTGGGTTCATAATATTATCCGTAGTCGTGTCTGGGTTCATAATATTATCCGTAGTCGCACACAGCTCCGACTCCTCCAGAACGAGTGTCTGAATGAAGCCGCTTCCAGCGCTCCTTCAGCGGACCAGAATCAGTTTGATTCAGTGACGGCAGGACGTTGGTGATGCCAGGCGGAGCTTCTCAACGCCGATTGGCTTTCGCAACTCCGCGTCGGGCGAATTATTCGCTGGAGTTGAATTATTTCAACGCCAGCGAAAAGGCAAAAAAGTGGAAAAGCGGATTTGCGAATATTCGCAACGCCACTTCGCCTCTATTGCGGTGCCCGGCGAAAAATCCGCTTTTTCGCAATAATTTGTGTCTGTGCATTGACTTAACATGTAATCTGGACGCGCAAATATTTCGCAACTCTTTTGGTGTGAACACGGCATCACTGTACACTTAAGGCGTGGGAATCAAATGTGCACTGTGTGAAGGACAGGTATCACACCTGCTAAAGGTCACGTTGACATGTGCACTGTGTGAAGGACAGGTATCACACCTGCTAAAGGTCACGTTGACATGTGCACTGTGTAAAGGACAGGTATCACACCTGCTAAAGGTTATGTTGACATGTGCACTGTGTGAAGGACAGGTATCACACCTGCTAAAGGTCACGTTGACATGTGCACTGTGTGAAGGACAGGTATCACACCTGCTAAAGGTCACGTTGACATGTGCACTGTGTGAAGGACAGGTATCACACCTGCTAAAGGTTATGTTGACATGTGCACTGTGTGAAGGACAGGTATCACACCTGCTAAAGGTCACGTTGACATGTGCACTGTGTGAAGGACAGGTATCACACCTGCTATCTGGTTACAGGACGACCTCTCTACCCCGTGAGCCAGATACGGGCCTCAAGGACTGCATAGTTGTGTGTTTAATTGACCTCCATGTACGACACATGCCAGTGTATTTATTTTTCTCCTCTTCATAAGAGTTTGATATTGTTATAACAGGTAAAATAACAATACAATGTCAAGCCATTGTCTTCATTATTGTTCTATAATTTCATAAATATAACAAACTATAGTTTTTGTCACTATATAAACAACTTTATAATCTGTGATATCAAATGTATGTTTTGCTAAAGGACTAATTTTATTTGGTTAGAAAAGGTTGCCGACCCCTGTCCTAAAACAATGACATGGCTGGAAATTACCGTATAACTTTAAATGCAAACAGATGCTTTTCATTAAACATAGTTTGAATATCTTACAGTCTGTGTGAGGTGTTACTGATTTATATGATCACGTCAACATTGATTACTCTTACATTCAGCTGCAGCGTGGTATCGCACAAGTACACTCATAGACAAGGATTCAAAGATTCAAGGATCATTTATTGTCATTATGCAACACAGAGATAAACAACAAAATTCAGTTGTAGCTCATTTGTAACACACCAAACACGTGACATTTCAAAAACAGGAAAACTGTAATAAACAATTTAATTAGCCTAGTTCCATGAAGTATTTTGAAGATCTTCAGAGTAAAATGCTTGAAATACTTCTCTTTTTTTTTTTTTACTGTTAATATGAGAATCATATGGAGGGTGATCAATTAGTCGGATCAAAAAATAACACATTTATGTTATGCATAAACACCAAGTATGTACAGATCAAAATGACTCATGTGGCAAGATCTCCTTGTTATACAGATTAATTCAAATGATATACATATATTTGAAAAGAAAATAGATGTTGTTCTTAAGGGCAGCGTCTGATCTTGTTCTGTACTACAGTGGTCATTCTATACATCACATAATATATATTCTTATGATACATGTATGGATTAATACATGTGCACACACACCATAAGGACGGCAGCCTTTGCACTCGTTCCACGGTGTCTCTCTACCGTATGTTGGCCTCTCGGGAGCCAGGCTGCAGCATCTGAGATGAAAAGATTATTCTAATAGTTTTTCTAAACCAGGGGTAGAAAAGGGCATAGATGATGGGGTTTAAACAGGAGTTAACGTACATCAAAAAAATAAGGACGATGTTATTTGAAGAAATGGTGAAGTCAGTGAAGAGAGTGCTACAGTAAAATGGAGAGTAACACATCAGAAACACAAGTATAAGAACACCAAGAGTCCTGGCTGCTTTTCTCTCCGATTTCTTAGCCGTCACAGTCTTGGAACGCTTGTGCGAGACACTCGCAATGTGAAGCCTCATGCTTCGAGCCTGAGACACTGACACCGCAAATACTCTCATATTCAGAACAATTATGACAGTAATGGGAATAATGAAGCTGACAGCAAGATCAATAATTCCTAAAATCTTGACCACACATTCACCATAGCAGGCCTTATATCTGCCTGGGTGCTTCAGGTTATCAAATGAAATAATAAGGGAATAGAAAAAAGAGCAAATCCAACAGAGGAAAACACATAATGTCACAGCTTTAAGAGAGACTTTGGTGGAGTAATGCAGGGGGTCACAAATAGCCACATAGCGGTCGACAGAAATGAGCACCATGTTTCCCACGGAGGCAGAGATTATGATGAAAGGTAGAACATAATACAGTGAACACATGAGGTCACCCAGCATCCAGCAGGTCTCTTTCAGGAGGATTTCAACTGGCTGCACCAGGATGCCGACAAGACAATCTGAGACAGCCAGAGAGAGAAGGAGGAGGTTGGTGGGGGTGTGGAGCTGCCTGCAGTGAGAGAATATCAACATTGTTAACACAATCAGCAAATGTGATCAATAACAGTCAAGCAAAAAGCAGTAATGATCAAAAAGTATGGGACAATCTCCGGAAACCAAATCTAAAGACATTGTAGCAACATGTTCATCATCTGCTTTAAAGGTTACGTGCCTGAAGTGTGAGATGGAGATGATGACCAGCAGGTTGAGAGCCACAGTGAGAAGAGAGACGGCGAACAGAAGGACGTAAATAAGCACAGTGCCAGAGGTCGGAGGCTCCGGCTTCTTGCAGGAAGAGTTAAGGAGTTGTGGAAAGCAGAGTTCAACTCTGTCCAACTGCATTGCCAGAGAGACGAGAAAGGAGAAGCTGCTTAGCACTAGCAGCGTTCTGCCCAAATGTCTTAGTCACACAGCTTATCTACCCCCCCCCCCCCCCCCCCCCCCCCAACCCACCCCACCAACGCCACCCTTGACCCCACCCTCTGTCTCTCTTCTCCTTGAATCCCTCCATCTCCTTTACATGTGTCCAAAGTCAGGGTAATCATGAAAATGACTGAATCGAGAATTTAAATATGAAATATTTTAGTTTAGTTTAGTCATGGTATATTTTGTTCCAATGAATTTCAAGGTGTTGTTTGCTTTTATTTTTCTCAACAAAAAAAAACCTGTTGGCCTGGAGTAAAACAGCATCAAGTTTGACTAGGTCATTCTGAACCGGATTAGGCTGAACATGTTTTTTTTGAAGAAAGATATTTACTCATTAAATTCATGCAAGCTTTAAAATGAAGAAATGTAGGACATTTTCAACTTGTTACAACACTGCACAGTGTTAGTATACCAAATGTATACTTTGGGTATACTTTTAGCACAATATAAATATAATAATATTGTGTTAATAGTATACTTTTGGTATACTTTTAGCACATTATAAATATAATAATATTGTGTTAATAGTATACCAAAAGTATACTTTGGGTATACTTTTAGCACAATATAAATATAATAATATTGTGTTAATAGTATACTTTTGGTATACTTTTAGCACATTATAAATATAATAATATTGTGTTAATAGTATACTTTTAGCATATTATAAATATACTAATATTGTGTTAACAGTATACTTTTAGCATATTATAAATATAATAATATTGTGTTAATAGTATACTTTTAGCATATTATAAATATAATAATATTGTGTTAATAGTATACTTTTAGCACATTATAAATATAATAATATTGTGTTAATAGTATACTTTTCGTATACTTTAAGCACATTATAAATATAATAATATTGTGTTAATAGTATACCAAAAGTATACTTTGGGTATACTTTTAGCACATTATAAATATAACAATATTGTGTTAAAAGCATACCAAAAGTATACTTTGGGTATACTTTTAGCACATTATAAATATATTTATAATGTGCTAATAGTATACCAAAAGTATACGTTTGGTATACTTTAAGCACATTATAAATATAATAATATTGTGTTAATAGTATACCAAAAGTATACTTTGGGTATACTTTTAGCACATTATAAATATATTTATAATGTGCTAATAGTATACCAAAAGTATACTTTTAGCACATTATAAATATAATAATATTGTGTTAATAGTATACTTTTAGCATATTATAAATATAATAATATTGTGTTAATAGTATACTTTTAACATATTATAAATATAATAATATTGTGTTAATAGTATACTTTTCGTATACTTTTACCACATTATAAATATAATAATATTGTGTTAATAGTATACCAAAAGTATACTTTGGGTATACTTTTAGCACATTATAAATATATTTATAATGTGCTAATAGTATACCAAATGTATACTTTGGGTATACTTTTAGCACATTATAAATATAATAATATTGTGTTAATAGTATACTTTTGATGTACTTTTAGCACATTATAAATATAATAATATTGTGTACCCTAAATGCTGAATGAACTTCCCAGATAGTAATCAAAATGACTTTATTACATTGAACTATAAATGGTACACCAAACACAATAAGACTTAAAAAACAACAACATAGAAACAGGCTCCATTCATGTATATCGCCTTTGATTGAACTGCTCATTATTGCATTTACGCCTTATGAAGGCTCGCACGTCCGAGGCACTGGTCAGGGGAAATTCTTTTATAACAGCATCTGTCAAGAGAAGAGATGATAGATGATGTCACACAGCATATTCATACAACATTTTCTTATATTTTGACTACACAGGAAATCCGGTTCAACCAATATTATTTTTTTGCACTCAAGACATGACCTACCTGTTATGGCCTGCACTTTTGCTACGTCAAGTTGGTCTTTAGGAGGTCCCCCTTTCCCGGACTTCCCAGTCAGGGTAGACGTAGCGAGGACCTCCTTGGAAAACACCAGGGCTGCCAGCTCATGGCAAAAAAGGGTTATTCGTGACCTATTAAGCCGCAGGAAGGCCCTCTTCGAAACAGTCACAATGCTGCCCGCCAAGGCGTGCTGTATGAGAGATTCAATGGAACACATTAATATACACATATTGTATCTTATTATTTAAAACACTGATAGTAGTCTGTACATCCCTCTATGGAGCGGTACCACCAGTGGTGTGGAGGTTCCCAATCTACGAATTCACATGACTGATGTGTGACACATGTAACCTAGTAAATCCCATCACTGTTTTTCTGACACGTTTTAACTTGCACAGCAGACGATGCTGGCAAAAACATTTCTCTGACAAGTTAAAGCAAAAAAGTTATTTCCACTTTTTTTACATACCGTTTCATCGCTGGCCATAGAAAACGATGACGATGACGATGATGTCACAGATGAAGGGCTCCCACTAGTCGAGGGCATCATTGCCCGGACATACTCCACACACTCCTTCATCTGCTTTATCATTTCTGGGAGTTCTAGGTGAATGTAATAAAACATTTAAAAATAAAGTTACATTTGTTTGATTACTATGAACCCTGTACAAAACAGAAGGATTGAATGTGAAAGTTGGCCAGTAGTAGGTGGATAATAGTAATACTTTTCAGTACAGAGCAATGTTGTGTAAACAAGCTCAATCATAGTTTAAACATACTGTCTTCTGAAATGTCTACCCCTCCAATTCTCATCTGAACACCTACCACGAAGGGATGCCATGATGTCATCCATGCTGTTGTTAACATCCATCTGTTGATACAAGAAAGAATGGAATACAAAACACAAAGGTTACAAAAAATTGATTAGAGTTACTTTAAACCATATGTCCTTGTACAACAGATATATACAGATAACTGGCGTGTTACTATCATAGGACTAGTATGTCTCAAAATGGAAAATGTTTGGGTCTATATGTTCTGTTAAAGTGGCAAAAACCTTCCGAATGATAATAATTTAAATGTTGTATTAGTGACAACATTACATTACAGTCTACAGGTGAGGGCGAGTTATGGTCCAACTGAAACACTATTAAGTTTTCCTCAGTTCGGTGTAGGATCGATCGGTCACTGATGACCATCATTCAAGGCTCTAGTTTGATTGTACTTGCCATTTTCGGGGTTGATGTCAGACCTACGTCTTCCTCAAAGTCAGGTTCCTGGATCTTTAAAGACAAGAAAATAGAGCTTTAAAAGGCTATACAACAGAGAAATAATTTCTGTCTAAAAGAGTACACAACAAACGGTAGAGAAATAACTATGACTTGCCATGTTGTGGGCTTGTGGGCTCTCAATGTACGTGTCATCAGAACCGTCATCAGGATTGGGACTGGACGCAGGAGGTAACAGCAGACGTCTAGCCGCCTTTTTTGGTGGATTTACCTTGTCAAAAAGTAAAAGTATGGGAAATATGAGAATATTTGTTACAGAACACTTAAATACCTAAGCAATTGACAAACTAGTTTAATAACTAACAATAAGTAACATGCAACAACGTAGCCAATTACTCAAGAAAAGAGTATATCTTACATGCTGTGGAGATTTATCCTCTGAACTCATTTCATGACGTCTCTTCTGAGACAGGGAAGTCTTCAGGTCCTGCAACCCCTGGTTCCTGGCAGTCTCTCTAACTTTGACTTGCTTTGCCTGCCAAAAAATGTGAAGATAGGAACAAAGATAAAAGGGTTTTTAACCGAGGTTTAGCAGAAACCTGGAGGAACACTGAGGAGTCTCCCTTAAAGAATTTATTAAGACCACAGCAGAAAAGGAGATTTCATCTCTTGTGTATTACTGGATAATATTACAGAATGTGTCAAGTAAAGTTTTAGAAAAGTGCACAAGACGTCCAATTGCTACAACTGCTGTTTCCACTACTTCATATGATAAATGGAATCCTAGAGAACGACTCAAATCAAGTCAACTTGTATTTACTTTAATGCATTTTATCTCATTTAGATATTTTTTTTATGTTCCTTTATATCTGTTGTTATGTAAAACACAGCATGCAATTATCTTGCTGTGAAGCGCTGCATTTGAAACTGCTTATTTGATGCACTTTTACTTAATAGGGACTTTTCATGCAGAACTTTGATATTGGAGTATTTTTACAATACTTTATATCTGGGGTGTCAAACATACGGCCCGCGGGCCGGATCCGGCCCACCAGGGGGTCCAGTCCGGCCCGTGGGATAATTGTTAAAATTGCTGGTTAAAACAAAACTGAAAAGAAAAAGAAAAAACTACCTCAGTTGAGATTAGAACAACTGATCCTCTAATTGTAAGACATGCATGGTAACCATTGAGCCACAGATGCAATTGATCACAGCACTGACTTTACTAAAAATATTGCCCAACTGCGAGGAAATCTGCAGATGAGAGCCCAGGCAGGTAAACAGTGGGCTGATGTTTGAATTGTTGGTTGGTCTTTATGTTTCTAGTTTATTGAAGAAATACCTTTAAAATAGGGTTTATCATCCAAAAACCTTCACCAATGATTTAAACATAGAGAAATATTGTCATTATGTATCCGTTAATATGCTGTGATTTTACTGGTCCGGCCCACTTGAGGTCAAAATGGGCAGCATGCGGCCCCTTAACTAAAATGAGTTTGACACCCCTGCTTTATATAGTTACCAGTAGCGGCTGGCCAATAGTTTAATTATAACAATAAATCATACAAATTGTCTATATTTGTGTTTTTGAAAATAAGGAATATAACCAGTAATATTTGTAAAATAGCATATCTGCGCAAAATATATGCTTTTCCTGCCTGCACGTCCTCTCCGCCTGTCTGCCTGCCTCTGGGCGAACTCGTATTGGCCTAAAAGAGGCGGGTCTAAGATTAGCCGAAGGTTTAGCTAACGTTAGCTATGAGTATTTGAGCTTGCATATCTAGGGTGACCAGACGTCCTCTTTTTCCCGGACATGTCCTCTTTTCGAGACCTAAAAAAAGCGTCCGGCAGGGATTCCAAAAACGTCCGGGATTTTGCTACGTGCGGGAAAATAGTTATTACCCCCTTACAAGTTTTGGAAATGGTATCTCCCTCACGTTCCACCTTCTTGCACAAGCTCTGACTGTAGAGAGAACTGTCATTGGTCGACCGATCTCAACGTAAATGTAAGTTCACGGCATGCTACACACTAATGCTACCCCCCCCCCCCCCCCCCCCCCCCCGAGCGAAGTGTCCTCTTTTTCACACAAACTCAAATCTGGTCACCCTAGCATATCAGCATGTAGGATACACATTTAAAGTTAAAAGAAAAATATAATTGTAATAATCACGTCACAAAGACGACTCATACAAATGAATATTCACTCACCTGCACAGCTTTTTTAGGCTCCAAGACTTCGGTCTCCCACGTTTTTTTTTTCCTGCGGGCACTCCTACTTTCCTCCTCTGCCCATATATCCTCGCCAAGAATTAATAACCCCTTCTTCTTGACAAGTTCTTTGTATGAATCTGATAAAAACAAGAACAGTCTAAAAAGTTAAGCATTGACGTTCTTCAGACAAAACAAGACAATTAAGAAGTTAGACAGTTGAAAAAGAAAAATGTGAACTCATAACTCACCACCAAACAGCAGGACTATCGCGGCCATTGTCTTCTCCGGTTGCTTTCTCGTCGGACATTTGATTTCAATCCACTTTTCCTCGTCCTCGAGGTCAGGCTGCGATGTTGGTTGATATAATTTGTTGGCTTTATTCAGGATAATAGCAGTACGATCTACTATTACTGTTTTGTTTGGCAAGTAAAATATGGCGAATTGAAAAGTCATGATGTCCTCCTGTGTTGAAGACCTGCGTTGAAGACCTGCCTGCAGCGTTGGTAAGGTGGGACGAACGAACGAGTGGGTCGCTCTGATTGGTTCAACAAAAATGCTGCACTTGATTAGTCAGTGACTTGGCACCGACCTATTCAAGAAATACTACTGAACTTACTGTTTTATTAGGCAGTCTTTTTCAATCAAATTCATCATGGCTTCACAGCGAAAATATAAGAGACATTTGAATTCTGATGAGACTCAACTGATGACGCCAAGAACAACAAAATACAGAAGACTTCAACAGAAACAGGTAAAGACAATTTGTGCGACTTTTCTGGTGTTATTGCAGACTTTCTGGTGTCTTGGAGATGGACGTGAAAGCACGTTTTGTAAGACCCTGAGGGTGGAAGTCAATTTTAAATATGTAAAAAAAAATAAAAAAAAAAAAGCATGTTTTGTTCTGCATTATGCTGCGTTCACACCAAAAGAGTAGCGAATTATTTGCGCGAGTAGATTACATGTAAAGTCAATGCACAGACGCGAATGGTTGCAAAAAAACGGCGCAGATGAGGCGAAAATAGCGTTGCGAAAAAAAATCGGCACCACCATCCTGCCGTTGCCGTTTTCATTCAGACACTCGTCCTGGAGGAGTCGGAGCTGTGTGCGACTACGGATAATATTATGAACCCAGACACGGGGGCCTTTGATGTTCCGATGTTTGTGGGACTTCCACAACAAGTATAAAGCAGAACTGGTGGTTATTTCAATGGTGAATGGCGGAAATTATGAACCACGGTAAAGCCGCGCCCCCTTTCCGCCGCGAAAAGCTCGTTGCGGTCCTCAGCGAGCAGCGGTTGCTTGCTGCCTATATCGCGCCGCCCAGTGACAAATTCGCTCTATGTGGTTAATTTGTTTTTAATTTTTTCGCAACCATTTGCTGGGGAAAGGGGGCGGGGCTTATCTCTGTGTCCGTGAAAACATTTACTATTTCCGCCATTCACCATGTAAATAACCACTAGTTCTGCTTTATACTTGTTGAGGAAGTCCCACACACGTTGGAACATCAAACACCCCCGTGTCTGGGTTCATAATATTATCCGTAGTCGTGTCTGGGTTCATAATATTATCCGTAGTCGCACACAGCTCCGACTCCTCCAGAACGAGTGTCTGAATGAAGCCGCTTCCAGCGCTCCTTCAGCGGACCCGCAGTTTGATTCAGTGACGGCAGGACGTTGGTGATGCCAGGCGGAGCTTCTCAACGCCGATTGGCTTTCGCAACTCCGCGTCGGGCGAATTATTCGCTGGAGTTGAATTATTTCAACGCCAGCGAAAAGGCAAAAAAGTGGAAAAGCGGATTTGCGAATATTCGCAACGCCACTTCGCCTCTATTGCGGTGCCCGGCGAGATTTTTCGCAATAATTTGTGTCTGTGCATTGACTTAACATGTAATCTGGACGCGCAAATATTTCGCAACTCTTTTGGTGTGAACACGGCATCACTGTACACTTAAGGCGTGGGAATCAAATGTGCACTGTGTGAAGGACAGGTATCACACCTGCTAAAGGTCACGTTGACATGTGCACTGTGTGAAGGACAGGTATCACACCTGCTAAAGGTCACGTTGACATGTGCACAGTGTGAAGGACAGGTATCACACCTGCTAAAAGTTATGTTGACATGTGCACTGTGTGAAGGACAGGTATCACACCTGCTAAAGGTTATGTTGACATGTGCACTTTGTGAAGGACAGGTATCACACCTGCTAAAGGTCACGTTGACATGTGCACTGTGTAAAGGACAGGTATCACACCTGCTAAAGGTCACGTTGACATGTGCACTGTGTAAAGGACAGGTATCACACCTGCTAAAGGTCACGTTGACATGTGCACTGTGTGAAGGACAGGTATCACACCTGCTAAAGGTCACGTTGACATGTGCACTGTGTGAAGGACAGGTATCACACCTGCTAAAGGTCACGTTGACATGTGCACTGTGTAAAGGACAGGTATCACACCTGCTAAAGGTCACGTTGACATGTGCACTGTGTAAAGGACAGGTATCACACCTGCTAAAGGTTATGTTGACATGTGCACTGTGTGAAGGACAGGTATCACACCTGCTAAAGGTTATGTTGACATGTGCACTGTGTGAAGGACAGGTATCACACCTGCTATCTGGTTACAGGACGACCTCTCTACCCCGTGAGCCAGATACGGGCCTCAAGGACTGCATAGTTTAATTGACCTCCATGTACGACACATGCCAGTGTATTTATTTTTCTCCTCTTCATAAGAGTTTGATATTGTTATAACAGGTAAAATAACAATACAATGTCAAGCATTGTCTTCATTATTGTTCTATAATTTCATAAATATAACAAACTATAGTTTTTGTCACTATATAAACAACTTTATAATCTGTGATATCAAATGTATGTTTTGCTAAAGGACTAATTTTATTTGGTTAGAAAAGGTTGCCGACCCCTGTCCTAAAACAATGACATGGCTGGAAACTACCGTATAACTTTAAATGCAAACAGATGCTTTTCATTAAACATAGTTTGAATATCTTACAGTCTGTGTGAGGTGTTACTGATTTATATGATCACGTCAACATTGATTACTCTTACATTCAGCTGCAGCGTGGTATCGCACAAGTACACTCATAGACAAGGATTCAAAGATTCAAGGATCATTTATTGTCATTATGCAACACAGAGATAAACAACAAAATTCAGTTGTAGCTCATTTGTAACACACCAAACACATGACATTTCAAAAACAGGAAAACTGTAATAAACAATTTAATTAGCCTAGTTCCATGAAGTATTTTGAAGATCTTCAGAGTAAAATGCTTGAAATTCTTCTTACTGTTAATATGAGAATCATATGGAGGGTGATCAATTAGTCGGATCAAAAAATAACACATTTATGTTATGCATAAACACCAAGTATGTACAGATCAAAATGACTCATGTGGCAAGATCTCCTTGTAATACAGATTAATTCAAATGATATACATATATTTGAAAAGAAAATAGATGTTGTTCTTAAGGGCAGCGTCTGATCTTGTTCTGTACTACAGTGGTCATTCTATACATCACATAATATATATTCTTATAGATACATGTATGGATTAATACATGTACACACACAACATAAGGACGGCAGCCTTTGCACTCGTTCCACAGTGTCTCTCTACCGTATGTTGGCCTCTCGGGAGCCAGGCTGCAGCATCTGAGATGAAAAGATTATTCTAATAGTTTTTCTAAACCAGGGGTAGAAAAGGGCATAGATGATGGGGTTTAAACAGGAGTTAACGTACATCAAAAAAATAAGGACGATGTTATTTGAAGAAATGGTGAAGTCAGTGAAGAGAGTGCTACAGTAAAATGGAGAGTAACACATCAGAAACACAAGTATAAGAACACCAAGAGTCCTGGCTGCTTTTCTCTCCGATTTCTTAGCCGTCACAGTCTTGGAAAGCTTGTGCGAGACACTCGCAATGTGAAGCCTCATGCTTCGAGCCTGAGACACTGACACCGCAAATACTCTCATATTCAGAACAATTATGACAGCAATGGGAATAATGAAGCTGACAGCAAGATCAATAATTCCTAAAATCTTGACCACACATTCACCATAGCAGGCCTTATATCTGCCTGGGTGCTTCAGGTTATCAAATGAAATAATAAGGGAATAGAAAAAAGAGCAAATCCAACAGAGGAAAACACATAATGTCACAGCTTTAAGAGAGACTTTGGTGGAGTAATGCAGGGGGTCACAAATAGCCACATAGCGGTCGACAGAAATGAGCACCATGTTTCCCACGGAGGCAGAGATTATGATGAAAGGTAGAACATAATACAGTGAACACATGAGGTCACCCAGCATCCAGCAGGTCTCTTTCAGGAGGATTTCAACTGGCTGCACCAGGATGCCGACAAGACAATCTGAGACAGCCAGAGAGAGAAGGAGGAGGTTGGTGGGGGTGTGGAGCTGCCTGCAGTGAGAGAATATCAACATTGTTAACACAATCAGCAAATGTGATCAATAACAGTCAAGCAAAAAGCAGTAATGATCAAAAAGTATGGGACAATCTCCGGAAACCAAATCTAAAGACAGTGTAGCAACATGTTCATCATCTGCTTTAAAGGTTACGTGCCTGAAGTGTGAGATGGAGATGATGACCAGCAGGTTGAGAGCCACAGTGAGAAGAGAGACGGCGAACAGAAGGACGTAAATAAGCACAGTGCCAGAGGTCGGAGGCTCCGGCTTCTTGCAGGAAGAGTTAAGGAGTTGTGGAAAGCAGAGTTCAACTCTGTCCAACTGCATTGCCAGAGAGACGAGAAAGGAGAAGCTGCTTAGCACTAGCAGCGTTCTGCCCAAATGTCTTAGTCACACAGCTTATCTACCCCCCCCCCCCCCCAACCACCCCACCAACGCCACCCTTGACCCCACCCTCTGTCTCTCTTCTCCTTGAATCCCTCCATCTCCTTTACATGTGTCCAAAGTCAGGGTAATCATGAACATGACTGAATCGAGAATTTAAATATGAAATATTTTAGTTTAGTTTAGTCATGGTATATTTTGTTCCAATGAATTTTAAGGTGTTGTTTGCTTTTATTTTTCTCAACAAAAAAAAACCTGTTGGCCTGGAGTAAAGCAGCATCAAGTTTGACTAGGTCATTCTGAACCGGATTAGGCTGAACATGTTTTTTTTGAAGAAAGATATTTACTCATTAAATTCATGCAAGCTTTAAAATGAAGAAATGTAGGACATTTTCAACTTGTTACAACACTGCACAGTAATACACAACAGAACTACTTCAAACTGTACATGGTCATATTACTCACAGTCAGGACCAGTTTGAGAGGAAACCAGTTGCGCTTCTCCTTCTAAACTGAAAACACAATTTTCTATATTTAAAATAGATAAAGATGCATGGAGGCCCCCAAAGTCTCCAAATGTCTAAAAAAAGATAATATTGTGAGAGACTGAGTCTGGAAGGTATTACATTTTTATTTGTGATTTTGGGCTATATAAAATAAACTGAATTGAATATTCACACACTCCTCAATGCTGCGTTCACAACACACTTTACTTGCGTGAGTTTACACACCGGACTATTTGTGATAGTTCGCTTCATTCCCAATTTTTTTTTTTATGTTATGTTAAAAAAGGTCCACTGAATGCGTAGAAAATCCACGGCCCGAAAAGACATCTTAGGTAAACTTCCCAAAAACTTAGATCGTTCTAACTTAGTTGTGCTTTGTCAATTTATATAATTTATATTTAGTTTAGTGCTAATGTAAGCATGCACTGACAAACTTGAGCTGACTCCAACAAACTTTGGTTGATGCTCGCAAAATGTAGCCGACTTTGAAAAAGTACAGCTGAGAAAGAAGCTGATGAGATGATGCAATAAAAAAAGTGATGGATGGTGTGCTGCTTAGGCTGAAATCTGCCAAGTTTGACAACGATGAGCTGAACCATCAAGGTAGGTCTGAGGTATCTAAAAATGGCAACGCACGGTTCACACTCACACACGCATGAATTGGCTTCAATTGACACGAGCAGCTGGGATGTGGCAGGACACAAGGCATCCTGAACCACTGCACATACACTCAGGGCCAAACGTATTTAACTGTGACACATTTTTCAAAATGTCTCCCGTTTACGCAACTCCAAATTGTTGTAAAGCAGTCGATATTTGGTTGAAGTGTAGACTTTTAGCTTTAATTCAATGGATATAACAAAAACAACACATTCACAGTTTAGGAATTACAGACATTTTTACACATCATCCCCAATTGAATAGGCTCTGAAGTAATTGTTTGTTTGCCAGATGGTTTCATGGCCAGGTGTTCCCTCGTTACTCCATGACAAACTAAGAAGATAAATGTTGAGTTGGCATTTGTTAGCCTTGGAACACTCAGGATGAGCGCAGCAAAATATTGTGAATGTTGACAATTTCTCCAGAATGGGAAGAAACTCATTATTCCAACTTGTATTTGTGACAGCTCATAATCAAGTGAAAGTAAAAGCAAACAGCATGAAGCTTCTTTACCGACTTTATGAAATAATTGGTAAAGTGTATTGACATGTAATCGCCACAAATGGTGCCTTCATGTTTCCAGGTTTCAGACATTCTCTACTGGGAGAACATTTAGCTGTAGTTGGAAAATCCTGGTAACTCCAACTTGGAGATAAAACTCAGAGGATAAACATTTGTCATAATAAAAGTCTGAGTGATAAAATGTGAAAGCAGAAGTAGCATTGGGTTAGATTAAAGGGTACTGACCTGAGTGACCTAACAGCTACAACTCATTTCCTAAAGTTGTGCTGTGAGCAAATGATATTGAATATTATAAAAAGTAATACGTCCCAATCAAATTCGCATTGTTACGGGATTACAGTAACTGTTTAGTGGATAAAAAGTATTTTAGCTGTTTAGTGGATTTTCTCCATATGAAGCAGAGTCCATTCACCAATGAAAAATATCCTTTTTGTTTCTCAGAATTATAATAATATTGCATTTTCTGTGATTTGGGTGATCAGATCCTTTTAATGAAGATCACATGATGTGTTCATGTTTTGAGAGGTTGAGTCACAAAAGTTTAGTCATTAAAAGAAACTATCTTTGTAAAAAAACACAACAATCTCTGTTTACTTTGAATCGTTAGTCTACTTAGCAACAATTGCATCAAGAGTTGCAGTGAGAGCTTGTTTTAGATCACAGTAACACTTCTGATTGCAATGATGTCATCATGTGACACTAATGAAAGCAGGTGTGAAACTTGTCCTAGCCAGAGAGATACACAGTAGCAGTTAATGGGCTGCACGCTGAGAGCTGTTCAGCCCAGTGGGTCTTAATAACACAATGTGTGTGTGTGTGTCCATAACGACGACAACAAACTCTGAAGTTGTGTACAGCGATAGTTTCCAAACTGAAACAAACACGTGTAAGCATGCAGATGGCAGATGACATGGTCACATTTATTATTCTTTGATTAAAAGCTTAACATTATTATTATCATGTGAGCATTGATGACACTTACATTCAGCTCCAGTGTGGGATCGCACAAATCACTCATATACAGAACTGTGAGGACAGTAAAAGGGAAAAATGAAATAGATCATCAGGCCCTGTAAGGTTGACCGAACACTCAAATAAGGAATTGTGCCCACTGTATTGCAGGAGTACTTACTGTACTACACACAGTACTGCAATAATACTCACTGTACTGCACAGTACTGCAAGGATACTCACAATACTGCACACTGTACTGCAAGGATACTCACTGTAAGAATCCCTCTTATTCATATAAATGCAGACGGCTTTAACCACATCAAATGCAAATTAATGCAATTAATGCAAAATCTATCGTACTCGATTGAGTTTTTCGCTTGTGGACAAAATCTATCAATTTGAATGTCCATACCAACACAGGAGTGCTGCTTCCTCTGCTAGTTTCAGCGCCATGAAACCCATCTCTAATCTTAAATTAAGCATAAATAGCCTTAAGAATGCAGCAGAGCGAATTAGGCCTGTGATGGAGTTACAATTGTGTATGACAAAAAAATTAATATAGATTCACAGCAATGATAACTGATCCCAGACTCTTCATCAGCGCAAAGCAGGAATCATTTTGAGTCTTGAGCTCGTTGGTCAGCCCGATTCTCCATGGAAACCTGTAGGAAGATAACCAAATCCAAGTCGTGGTTAGTTGTTAAACCCTTTATAATACAGGTGTGTCTTCTCCAAAACGTCAGACAAATAAAAAAAAATGGACTGAAGGGCAGAAACAAAAAATATTGTTGGTTTGTATGTTTTCTAAGTTCTTTGGGTTGTCGGTTCATTTCCATCCTCTGGTCATCTGTCACGACCTGAGCCAGACTTTCACTCGTCTCTTTCACTTCAGTTGCCTACTCTTATAAACAATTGAACATGGTGGTGTGCTTCTTTTCTTTCCCTTTGCTCACTCAGGGTAAGTTTGCTGAGCACATATGTTCTTTTAGCAATGGCGTTAGTGTGGCTGACTTAAGCTCTTTTAAGGCTCTAGATATTTTGTCTTGGAGTCTCTGCCCAAATTTGAACCCAAATGACAACAACTCAATCTAGAAGTGTTGTTATTAGTTTTTGGAGTTTGCCCTTTGTCTGTATGGCATTTCTTTCGAAACAAGTAAACTTCTGTAAAAAAAAAGAGAACGAGGATGTCAAGCTGTCAAGACTGAAAAAAAACAGGCATATATACTGTATGTCAATGTGTACTGTAATGTCTCATCGTTGTGGTAGCACAATCATGAACTTTTTACTCTTTCCCTTTAAATCACAGGTTTTGGGGAGTTAACTGGATGTGCATTTTTCTACATGCCATGCTCTAATTGGTGCACTGGGGACTTGAAGGGGTGTATCCCTTTCTTGCTTGTCCTAATTGAAAGAACAGGTGTTCGTGAGGCATTCCATCTCAATACAACTCTTTTCAGTTTTGTTAATTAATTTTTTTTTTAAATTGAATTAGAAACACTGTTCACAACCGTACATGTTCCCATCCAAATACAAACATTGGTCCACTGTATGTGGACTAGTCTGAACTACACTAATGCTCACTGCCTGTAGAATTAGTGTAGTAACACGACTCCTCATTCCCGACTTGTGTTTTCACATGGAAGACTGAGGACGGGCTCTTAGATGCTGGAGAAGAGCAGTGTGCCGATGCTCCCCACTGCGGGACGAATAAAGGATTATCTTTTATTTGTGACAGCTCAAAAACAAGTAAAAGTATAAGAAACAGCATGAAGCTCTTCAACCAACTTTATGAATGAATTGGTAAAGTTTATTGACATGTAATTGCCAAAAATGGTGCCTTTGCTGCTGTGTTGCCATGTTTCAGACACTTCTGTACTGGGAGGAAATGTAGATGTAGTTGGAAATTCCTGGTAACTCCAACTTGGAGATAAAACTCAGAGGATAAACATTTGTCATAATAAAAGTCTGAGCGATAAGATGTGAAAGCAGAAGTAGGTTTGTGTAATCCACGGATATATTGGCTGCAGCTAAATTATTATTACTATTAATAATAGTATTATTATTATTAATTATTAATAGTATTAATGACTATTAACTAGATCAATTATAAACATTTTTGTAGGCCAATCCCGGACCGGCGATACGAATAGATATCCGGGTCAGGGCAGGTCACTTCCTGTGTTATGATACCGCAGGGTGAAACGTGAGCCGCTGTTTCCTGTCGCATCCTCTGCAGGCAGCGGTGAGTGCAGTAACAGTGTAGCTGGTTTAACTTGTAGCTAGCTCCCGCTAGCTTAGCAATGAGTGACGTACATGTAAGTGGACAGACTACTGCGGGTTAGTGTTTGATTAGCTCCCGCTAGCTTAGCAATGAGTGACGTACATGTAAGTGGACAGACTACTGTGGGTTAGTGTTTGATTAGCTCCCGCTAGCTTAGCAATGAGTGACGTACATGTAACTGGACAGACTACTGTGGGTTAGTGTTTGATTAGCTCCCGCTAGCTTAGCAATGAGTGACGTACATGTAACTGGACAGACTACTGTGGGTTAGTGTTTGATTAGCTCCCGCTAGCTTAGCAATGAGTGACGTACATGTAAGTGGACAGACTACTGCGGGTTAGTGTTTGATTAGCTCCCGCTAGCTTAGCAATGAGTGACGTACATGTAAGTGGACAGACTACTGCGCGTTAGTGTTTGATTAGCTCCCGCTAGCTTAGCAATGAGTGACGTACATGTAACTGGACAGACTACTGTGGGTTAGTGTTTGATTAGCTCCCGCTAGCTTAGCAATGAGTGACGTACATGTAACTGGACAGACTACTGTGGGTTAGTGTTTGATTAGCTCCCGCTAGCTTAGCAATGAGTGACGTACATGTAAGTGGACAGACTACTGCGCGTTAGTGTTTGATTAGCTCCCGCTAGCTTAGCAATGATTGACGTACATGTAAGTGGACAGACTACTGCGCGTTAGTGTTTGATTATCTCCCGCTAGTTTAGTAATTAGCAATTAGCTAGTGATGGTGAGATGAAGCTTCCTGAAGCATTGCAGCTTTCCATCCAATTGGTTCGTTCATGGGCCGAACCTTCATGGGGCTTCATTTGCTCTACTGCGCCACCAAGTGGACAATAAATGTGAAACAGGCAGAGTGATCATAACGACACCATGGCTTTGGTGTGTGAAGCTTTGAATTGAATAAATGAACGAATGATGTATGTGGTGTGAATACATCAATTATTAACTTATTAATAGTGTGTCTGTCTTTATGATATAATGGCAGGGTCAAAAGGGAAAGTGGAAAGTGGAAACAAATTGGGGAGAGGGTTGTGATGTGACTGTGCTTACGGTACTATAGGTACAACATTGTATTAATTTTTATAAAAATAAGAACTTTTCCACAGTGCTGGGCTTTTTGAGACTATTTCTCCTGCTTTATAAAACACCCTTTCACAAACACAGATGAAGCTGGGTACAGAGAGGAAGGGGGGAAATCCATTGCGTTTCGCTGCCCCTTATATTTCAAATCGCACGGCAAACCCACAAACCATTTTCTGAATCAGTCATGTGGTACGGCCGGCTCGCGAGGCTTCGAACGTCACCACATACGTCATCGACACAAGCCTCGATACGCGCTTTTCCAAAATCTACCTGGATTACTCGACACACGCGTCGAAGCCTCGACACGAAAGGACACATCACTGTTAGCTCTACCTGTTGAGTGACTCTTGTTTTGTCGCATGTAGTTTTTTCCCTTTGTTTCCCCCTGAGTGTCTCAGATTATTTTGTGTGACCTAGAGCTGTGGGTGCTGCTGTTAACTTTTTGGTTTTGCCCTTAACTGTTCTTTGACCTTTTGTAGGTCAGATTTTTGTAGCATCCGGATCACAGTGATGACTGGAAATTGGATGGCGAGCTACGACTGAAGGGGCAACCGAGTCGCCCATCCTTGCCACAAGTGTGGTAGGATTGTGTTGAGAACTGGACTCTTCTTCTCCCCCTAAAACCAAGAACAGAACTCTTCTTCTCCCCCTAAAACCAAGAACTGAACTCTTCTTCTCCCCTAAAACCAAGAACTGAACTCTTCTTCTCCCCCTAAAACCAAGAACAGAACTCTTCTTCTCCCCTAAAACCAAGAACTGAACTCTTCTTCTCTCCCTAAAACCAAGAACAGAACTCTTCTTCTCCCCCTAAAACCAAGAACTGAACTCTTCTTCTCCCCCTAAAACCAAGAACTGAACTCTTCTTCTCTCCCTAAAACCAAGAACAGAACTCTTCTTCTCCCCTAAAACCAAGAACAGAACTCTTCTTCTCTCCCTAAAACCAAGAACTGAACTCTTCTTCTCCCCTAAAACCAAGAACAGAACTCTTCTTCTCCCCCTAAAACCAAGAACTGAACTCTTCTTCTCTCCCTAAAACCAAGAACAGAACTCTTCTTCTCCCCCTAAAACCAAGAACAGAACTCTTCTTCTCCCCTAAAACCAAGAACTGAACTCTTCTTCTCCCCTAAAACCAAGAACTGAACTCTTCTTCTCCCCTAAAACCAAGAACTGAACTCTTCTTCTCCCCTAAAACCAAGAACTGAACTCTTCTTCTCCCCTAAAACCAAGAACTGAACTCTTCTTCTCCCCTAAAACCAAGAACTGAACTCTTCTTCTCCCCTAAAACCAAGAACTGAACTCTTCTTCTCCCCTAAAACCAAGAACTGAACTCTTCTTCTCCCCTAAAACCAAGAACTGAACTCTTCTTCTCCCCCTAAAACCAAGAACTGAACTCTTCTTCTCCCCCCACACAACATCCACAGAGCTCGATAATTGTTTGTTATCAATGAATATTTTTCTGTGTATATTTGTGTAGGCATTGATTGTTGTTGATAGATTTAAGTTTAGTCACTTTAAGTTTAGTCATTAAAAAGAAATGATCAACAATCTCTGTTTACTTTGAATCTTTAGTCTACTTAGCAACGGCTGCATCAAGAGTTGCAGTGAGAGCTCGTTTTAGATCTCAGTCACACCTCTGATTGCAATGATGTCATCATGTGACACTAATGAAAGCAGGTGTGAAACTTGTCCTAGCCAGAGAGATACACAGCAGCAGTTAATGGGCTGCACGCCGAGAGCTGTTCAGCCCAGTGGGTCTTAATAACACAATGTGTGTGTGTGTTGTTGTGTCCATAACGACGAACACAAACTCTGAAGCATGGAGATGGCAGATGACATGGTCACATTTATTATTCTTTGATTAAGAGCTTAAAATTATTATTATCATGTGAGCATTGATGACACTTACATTCAGCTCCAGTGTGGGATCGCAAAAATACACTCATATAGAACTGTGATGACAGTAAAGGGAATATTAAAGTAGATAAGTTGAGCATCGGGCCCTGTAAGGTTGACCAAACACTCGCAAAAGAAGGAATTGTGCTCACTGTATTGCAGGAGTACTTACTGTACTACACACAGTACTGCAATAATACTCACTGCACTGCATGGATAGTTACACTACTGCAAGGATACTCACTATACTGCAAACAGTACTGCAGGGTTACTCACTGTAAGAATCCCTCTCATTCATTCATAGATAAATGCAGACTGTTTGACAGACATCACGGCTTTAACCACATTAAATGTTTTTTTAATGCAAAATCTATCAATTTGAATGTCCATACCAACACAGGAGTGCTGCTTACTCTGCTAGTTTCCACACCATGACAATAGAGCTGGTGAAACACGCTCCCCCAAAGCTAATAGCAGCAACAAATCCCATCTCTAATCTTAAATTAATCATAAATACCCTTAAGAATGCAGCAGAGTTACAATTGTGTATGACACACAAAAAAAACACAAAACTCATGTAATATTCCCATGCATTTTTTTTTATTGCTGATACACTATCATAATAAAAGTAGCTAAAACATTCAGCATGTTTTTGTTTGGTTGAGGCTCCAGACTGAAGGTTGTACATTTTAAATTCAATTAATTCCCTCATTGTTTGCAGGATCTTGCAATTTGGTCCAAAACCTGGTCAGAAGAATGTCCAGTTGGGTCCTTTTTGGGTTCTAACAATCACAACAAAGCTCTACAACACATGGTGTCACCCTCCCTCTCCAAATGGATTCAGGTAAAGGTGAGGCCTGCATCAGGTGCTGCTAATCAATGCGTACCTCTCCAATGCTGAAGCAACCATCTTCACCATCTCAGGTGAATCAACCCCAGAAGCAGAAACAAGACCAAACTAATTTAAGGCCAGATAAAGATCAGTTAGTTTTTTATGATTACATGTGCTGGGATAGATTCACAGCAATGATAACTGATCCCAGACTCTTCATCAGCGCAAAGCAGGAATCATTTTGAGTCTTGAGCTCGTTGGTCAGTCCGATTCTCCATGGAAACCTGTAGGAAGATAACCAAATCCAAGTCGTGGTTATTGTTAATCCCTTTATAATACAGGTGTAAAAATATTGTTGGTTTGTATGTTTTCTAAGTTCTTTGGGTTGTCGGTTCATTTCCATCATCTGGTCATCTGTCACGACTCAAGCCAGACTTTCACTCGTCTCTTTCACTTTAGTTGCCTACTCTTATAAACAATTGAACATGGTGGTGTGCTTCTTTTCTTTCCCTTTGCTCACTCAGGGTAAGTTTGCTGAGCACATATGTTCTTTTAGCAATGGCGGTAGTGTGGCTGGCTTAAGCTCTTTTAAGGCTCTAGATATTTTGTCTTGGGGTCTCTGCCCAAATTTGAACCCAAATGACAACAACTCAATCTAGAAGTGTTGTTATTAGTTTTTGGAGTTTGCCCTTTGTCTGTATGGCATTTCTTTCAAAACAAGTAAACTTCTGTAAAAAAAAAAGAGAATGAGGATGTCAAGCCGTCAAGACTGAAAAAAAACAGGCATATATACTGTATGTCAATGTGTACTGTAATGTCTCATTGTTGTGGTAGCACAATCATGAACTTTTTACTCTTTCCCTTTAAATCACAGGTTTTGGGGAGTTAACTGGATGTGCATTTTTCTACATGCCATGCTCTAATTGGTGCACTGGGGACTTGAAGGGGTGTATCCCTTTCTTGCTTGTCCTAATTGAAAGAAGAGGTGTGTGTGAGGCATTCCATCTAAATAGATATTTTTTCAGTTAAAAAAAAAAAAAAAATCAATGATTTAGAAACACTGTTCACAACCGTACATGTTCCCATCCAAATACAGACATTAGTCCACTGTATGTGGACTAGTCTGAACTACACTAATGCTCACTGCCTGTAGAATTAGTGTAGTAACACGACTCCTCATTCCCGACTTGTGTTTTCACATGGAAGACTGAGGACGGGCTCTTAGATGCTGGAGAGCAGCAGTGTGCCAATGCTCCTCTATACAAATAAATAGTGACGTGGAATCAACCACAGTTTGTAGGAAAAACAAAGTTGTGTCTCATAAAGTGAGCTCAAACTGACGGAAGAGATATCCGCACACTTAAATCTATGCAGTTGTACACTTTATTTTAGTTTTGGGGGGAAAAACGACCATCATAAGAGTCGTAAGAGTTCCTGCATTTTCTGAAAGTGAGCTTGTAAAGTGTGGTGGGTCGGGAGTCGTAATCAGTCGGACAGCTGCACTTACCTAATAAGTCCAGGCCATGCTGATGAAGGCGGGGTTTTCATCTTCATATTTTGGCATGGCAGATCTACGCCTTCTATCAACCTGGCCGCACAGCTGTGAAGCAGTTAAAAGACAGAGAGATTAATATGCTTCATAATGTATGCTTATTTGTGCATGTACGTGAATATGTTCAGGACTGGGCATACCGGGGCACAGGCGTCATCCTGCTTGACACACAGCTCTAATCGGCAATGCAAGTAGACTGCACCAGTCTTGCCAAAAAACTGGAACGTGTTGAAAGAGAAATAGTTGGACGTTCCAAGTCCATTGCCCTCCACCTTCACTGTCTGGTCAGCAGGGTTAGCGCAGCTACTCAAAAACAAGAAAGCATGTCAGGGACTGGCCAACAACAAAAACCAGAGGTTTAATCAGAAGGAGAATCTCTGTGTATCTAACCCTTTGATGATGAGGTCATATCTCAGGCTTCCATTTGGCGAAGGCTGATCGGTTGCCCAGCAGGAATCAGTCACCAGGAGGACCATTCTTTCATCCAACCCATCCGTCTTAAGCTCCACCCAGATTTTCTGGTTCACTTCTATGTTGGTGCTCGTCTGGATGGCGTTCATGCGGTCAGGGTTGGTGTAGGCCTTCATGGTTAGATTGTAATTCCATTCTCCAGAAGTCATCTGCAGGGCCACAGAGCTGGAAAGCAAAGATACTTCTTAATTATACTAGGCTTCGGTCTGCACATTAAAGCCACGTTTCCTCCAAGCATTGCAGTTCAGTTTGTTAAACAATAGGATGGTTATTCTCATATTTTTCATGAGCAAAAGTTGTGGACGGTACTTGGTACCTGGTACTGTTTTTAGTACCACCTCGGTCGAGGTTCCAAGCGAGCTGAGCTGAAACGAGATGGTGGATTTGAAGCACTGCTTACCACTGATTGGTCAGAGAGAATCATTACTAGATCCTGCACCAACTGGACAATTTTAAATAGTAGGCTCACATTAATAGCAACCACATTTTCTTTCTTTCACTTTACCCAGAATCCCGCCCACCAGCTGCAGTTAAAAACAAATGGGGAAAAAAGGACTTTGTACCAAAAAGTGAATCGAGTCAGGCAGAGCCGGAAACACAGCTAAAACCCAAATGAAGCTCATTCAGCCTTCACTTGGTGGATCACAACTCTGGAGCTACATACTGTACTCCCACCACACACCTGTGTTTGAGTTGGATGGCAAACGTCTTGACATCGGGCTGACTGTAATAACAGGAGAAGTCAATAAGCACTGGGCTGTGACGGTTGATCAGGCCAAACGTGGAGATATTCCGTGTCATGATGGTGTTCTTGTAGATAATTTGACTGTTGTTTGCCTAAATGTCACATGGAGACAGACATAGTCAATCCACATTCGGGGGCACCTACAGTCACAGCTCATTCACTTTTAGGTTCTACTTAATGAATATGAAAGTTTTAGGCTGTATGGTATTAATAGACACATTTTCCTAGATCACCAACTTTATGAAATAAACAAGGTCATAGGTCAAGGCTACAGTGCACTCACTACTAGCCTGCAACCACTGAATGATTACAAACAGTACGTCTCTAGTGTTGAAAGGGATTTGGCTGATACTTAAAAAAAAGCTAAAAATAGAAGGTACCCACCATGACCACTGTACCACAAGTGTTGTTGCTATTGAAGTTGAACATCACCATGTGGGTCTGGTTGTCCATTTCAGCTTTGCAGGCCTGGTCGTTGAGGTGTAAGACAGAATAATCGATGCTCTTGTCCTCCAATAGACAATTAGCCAGCATTACCGAAGTAGAACTCTGCTGGCAGACCGTTGGCTCACCTGAACACCCGTTACAAAACATTGTATTCCTTCAGCTTTTTCCAAACAACATACATCAGCACAGAGCAGGAAGAGGCAATCATAAATGCAACTTTGAAAAACATATTTGAGGTCTTTTCAAAGTTTCTTAGAGTACTCTTTTGTCCATTTGTAAATTGTCACTCTTAAGAAATTATTGTATTGCTAAGCATAAGGCAGCAATAAACAAATGCTACTGAATCTTTCATAAAAGTCCATGAATCTGAAACGGCTCTCCCTTTGAGAAATCCCTCAAGCCTATAATGAAGTGGCACTTGAGACGACTTTCTTGTGTCATAGCTGACTCACCAAAAGTGTCCGTTGATCTGTACTTGGAGGCAAAAATGGCTCGACAGAGGCAGCTGGGTTCCCCAAAGTTGCGCTCACCACAGAACTCATGAGCACTGCAGAACCTGTCCTTACAGAAGGCCTGAGGGACAGCAGCTGCAAATGCACATCAAGAAAACAATGTTTTACAGATTAATCCATGAAACTGACTGGTATCAAACAAAGAACTCTGCCACTTTTTTAAGTGCACATGACTTGATAAGATTCCCTGCAATTTGCGTAAAAACCCAATATCTACCCAAAAGGTTTATAAAAAGAGCCACACAACGTCATATGGTGTATAAGGTGCTTAACACAATAGAAAGAAAAGCAATTATCCTTTATTAATCCCCTTGGGGAAATTCTTCTCTGCATTTGACCCATCCCTGGTTGGGGAGCAGTGGGGGGTTCCCCTGTGGGGCGCCCAGGGAGCAGCTAGGAGTTCAGTGTCTTGCTCAGGGACACTTCGACATGTGAGCTATGGGGGGACTGGGGATCAAGCCGGCTACCTTGTGGTTACTGGATGACCACTCATCCCCCTGAGCTACAGCCGCCCCTTAATATACCAATACTAACTTAGTATACAATATACTAATAATTAGTTGATTGGTTCATTCAGGTCATCTTGAAACATAATCAAAGATAATGAAAGACAGCCTTACGGCAGCTGGTCTTTGTCCTCCAGCTCTCCATCGTGACATTGCTGTGGTGGCGGCAGGCCCTGGCGTAGGCCTCCAGGAACTGGCACTTGAGACCATCCACTGCAGGATATTTGCACAAAGTGTTTGTGCAGGCAGTTATGAAGGGCTCTGGGTTGATGTGCTTATTGCAAGCAGTGAAGGGAGCCTGCTTCAGGAGATTACACCTGTTCCAGTGAAAACGGGGCATGGAAGTTCAGTCATAAAGGACACCAAGGCACATACGAGAATAAACAAAATACACAAAGTGTAGAAGACGGCGCCAAATGCTACATGTGGTGAAGCGTGCCACAAAATCTAAAGAGAGTTTAATCTGTGTTTACCATTTAGTTGTGGTGTTGCAGTTGATTGTACTGTCGGCAGCGTCATCATACGGCATCTCACAGCTGTGGGACAACAAACAGAATAAGACTGTTCAGCAACTTAATACTTAAACTCCAGTATATCTTAAAACCTTTCATTCAAAAGAGAAGTAGCCAGTTACATAATGTGTTTGGTGGTCTTACCCAGTAGACCAGGGTCCAGTAACCCTCTCTTCATTCAAAGGCCTTGTGGAATTGCCACATAAACCATTCACAGCTGCTCCACTTGGTCCTGGCCGGTTTCAGAGGAGAACACGTGATAGAACGATGCACTTTTACAGTAAACGAGCACCGCAGCACACTAAAGGCAGCTGGTATTCACTGGTTTTAACTCGAGATTAGGCCTACAAGGTGAGCACATCAATACCTAAAGTAGTAGCGACAGATCCTGTTTGGGTTATCGATATAGACATCCATATGGAAGTAATACCAAAAAAAAAATAATGATAATGGATTCCTCTCATATTACCTCATTAGTTTAGAGAATTAACACACACATTTAAAGCACAGTTTTGTATTTACATGTAAGTAAGTAAGAAAGACTTAATGTTTGGAAATAAATATAGTGGTAATGAAAATGTATTCAGAAGGAGCTATCATAATGTACCTTCATACTTAAAGATATGTCGCTGTCTTTTATATGATAGTTTATTACCCACTTTTAGTAATAATATAATACATTTGGTTCATCACTACACATAGATACCATTATTCTTTTTAATCAATCCATTTTTATACAGATGATGCCATCTTAAACGTCTGTGGCTCCACTGCAAACCAGCGTACCATCTTCCTTTGATGCTTTCCAATAATCACTTCTTCATCACAAACTAGTTATATATGCAAATAAGACCAAGTGCATAGACCTAGTGATATGAAAATATCCAACATTTTTATCAAAGCCTTTAGGTTTCCATTGCTGTGTACCTGTCATGTGGATGAGTGTGGTGTAGCCATCAAAGAGGACAGAAACAGTGTAGTTGGAGGCTGATATCTTAGCGGTGACTCCTGTCTGGTCCCTGGAGAGCTCCACGCCATGAACCACCTGAGCTGTGGCGTTGAGCGTCAGCACTTTGTCATCCAGCTTTATTGCGGCGGATGAGTAAAGTGAAAAAAAGTGACACTTACTCAAACATCACAAAGACACAAAGCTGTCATCATATTGTTTGAAACAAATGGGGCTTCACATCATAAAGCGCTTTCTTCTGCCGTCTAGTGGTTGAATGGAAGAAATCCTTTGGAAGTTGCCTTGTGTGTTGAAGGAAGTGTTCAGATATTTTACTTAAATGAAAGTAACAAAACTACAATATACTCTGCTACAAGTCAAAGTGCTGCATTTAAAATCTTAGAAGTAAAAGTATAATACTATTGCCATCAAATTGTACATACATTACCTAAAGTAAATAATGCAGAATGGAAATGCTGGTAGAAACTCGTCCGTTTCCTGTCATTGCATGAGCTCAGCCTGTGTGGCCCGTGACCACCTTGATCAACCCATGCCTGGAGTGTACTGTAAGATGTTGTGGTAGCGGGTAACATACCTGAACCCTGCCACCTTGTCCCAGGGAAATCCGAACCCCGTTCAGCAGTAGTATCACATGATCCAAAAAACTAACATCTTTACGGCGTTTTTCCTGGAAAACCCCCACCACACGCAAGCCCGGGACCGATAAGGACCCAAACAGAGTGTAACCACACCGGTCCGGGACAGAGTGAACTCTGCCAACGATATTGATGACAGTAGAGCCGGTCACAGAGCACATGGCGTTCAACACGCAACTGCAGGAGAAGGGGAGAGATGCAATAACAATGTCAGCGTTTGGTAAAGACTCAAACACTGGATGCACACATAAAATACAAGACAAATCATATGAATGGGTGGCATGGAAATGTATAGGAATTATATCCGTTAAACAAAAAGAAACATGCACTTTTATTAATCCCCTTGGGGAAATTCTTCTCTGCATTTGACCCATCCCTGGATAGGGAGCAGTGGGCAGCCCTGTGAGGCGCCCGGGGAGCAGTTAAGGGTTCAGTGTCTTGCTCAGGGACACTTCGACATGTGAGCTATGGGGGGACTGGGGATCGAGCCGGCTACCTTGTGGTTGCGGGACGACCACTCATCCCCCTGAGCTACAGCCGCCCTTGGCACAGTACAAATTGGTGTTTGGTATAATATGAGCATTGAAGAGATAAAATGGTCAGAGGTCTCAGCACCCTAAAGTGCCGAGTTCATGTTCACGCTGAAAGCTTAAATTAAGTTAAACTGTATGCGAATGCGAAGATGATAATTTTCTTCGCCAACAGAAGCAAATATCTGTTCACCCCTTCGCTTGCATAGAATGGGACTGAGGGCCGTTTCACACCAAACTTTTCAAGTGGCTCGATTTCATACAAAGTCAATGCAAAGAGCATTATTATTAGTTACATATCGTAAAAACTATCTCCCTCCATAGCCTTCAGGACCGGATGAGATGGCATCAGAAAAAGCTTTCACTGTTGATGGTACCACAAGTTTGAAGGTAGGTTAACACGGTATGCAAGGATAACAACATGGAATCTGAGCCCTTTCTCCACACACTAGCACTGAAAATGTGAGCATCTACCCATGTAAAAAGGGCTCTAGTGCCTTAAATAGTGCGCAACACTGCACGAAGGAGCCCTAACTCTTCCAATCGCTCCCATTCAGCAGGTAGCTGTCCCATATCAGAGAGGTAGAGGATTGCACCGTCCAGTTGTGAAAGTGTGTCTCCGGCTGCACCAAGGACGAAAACCATGATGTGCTTGATGTGGTACCACCAAAAAGACCAGTAGATTATCTTCCTGAATTGGGGGATTATTCTTGGTTCATACCACTGTAGTTAACGAGATTATTAAAAAACGTGTGACTTGCTAAACGCAGGGAATTAGCCGTTGGATGATGATGATATGAACCCAAACACAACAGCATAGGGTTTTCCGATGTGTCTAGAAATTAAAGAAGCAATAGTGGTTTTTCGGCCATGGTTGATGATCAGTGCTGCTAGAGCATCTACATGGAGGTAAGAATCGCCTCCATTAAGACATGTGAGTGACCCAAATAAACAAATAATTCAAACTGGCTTGCCTCCTGTTTGGTGTGAACACAGCATTACAGCAGTAATGTAATTCTTACCATAGATTTTCTATACTACTATTTTTACTCTGCGTGATTAAGATTGAGTTCCATGTTAAAAAAAAACTACACTACAAGCTTAAAAAGAGAACTGACCTTTTGTTTGTGTAATTTCTCGAAATAATTACCTCCCATTGCCTTGGCAACGCTCCGCGGGACCACAATCGCTGACGGCAGTAGCGACACCATTCGCATCACAGGTTACAGTAGAGCATATGTTTGAGTCCCACACTGTCGTATTTGTCATATAACCAAAACCTAGGAGTTGAGAAAAATTCATGTAGGTTATTTAAAATGTACAACTTTACCCTGCAGTTATTATATTTAATTACTTCTAATTTTTTACCCGAGAGTCTGCATCCACTGACATCTGTGATTACGCCCTTGCTTGTATCAGCTGTCTGGAATTTCTGTTTAGAAACTGTAAGGCCATTGACTTGTGCATCTGCCTCCTGGAAAGTGCCAGAAAAACTATTAGTTACTGTTTAAAACTAAAGTGAACGTTTTGTTTCTTTTTACATTGTGTCGTGTTTTACATGTGAAATTAATTATTTATTTATCCTTTCTGTCAGTGTGATATTCCCCACTCTATGTGCATTGCAGTGTGGGATACTGATTGAGCCACTGAATCGGTCTCATTATCCGCCAACACTTTCTCAAATACATCTGTTAAATCATTGACATTTCTCTAAATGTTATTCTTATACTTACAACATTAAGAGCCTGGTACCCAGAATGTGTCTTGATTGCCAGAATTGCTTGTGTCCCAAAGTTGCCAAGTTCAATTTGTTCAATCTGACACCAGAAAGTGGACACAAAGACACAGACTTCTAAGAAAAGGCTTCTTCTTGTATGTTTTATTTGTTTATCATGACAGTTTGGTCAAAAATGAAACTGAAAAACACTCACTTCCGATTGTTGACTGTCTTTTAAAGGTATTACGTTGACACATTTCCCAGCATTCCTAAGGTTTGGCAGAAGTTTATGAACCCCAGATCCAGTGGGTATGTCTTGAGTCAGTACTGCCAGGTCACCTCTGTCAGCCGTCCCTCCAGACATCAAAATACAGTCATTTTTGATTCCAGACTTGTATAATCCATTGAAGCAAACTGCAAATGTGTTAGCATCAAAGGCCACCTGTTAAGAAACCACAGAGGAAACCATGGTGCATTACCGAATTGTCCTACCGGGCAAAAGCCCAGGGGCCCAGAGTTTAAGGGCCCCGCCCCTGGCCTTTACCTACAAAATAACAAAAGACTCACAAAATGAGAACTACCAAAGATAAAAAAACAACTACAGAGACACAACATGACCACAAAAAGACCCCAAAACTACAAAAAGACATGACATGACCACAAAGAGACTCAAAACATCTACGAAAAGGAGCAAAATAATACAAGAAGACCAAAACGATTACAAAGTGACATAAAAAACAACTGCAAAGTGATTGACAATAACCACAAACACAGAAAAAATAAACACAGAGAGAGGCATCACAACTACAAACGGCTTTTGTATATTACTCACGTAGACTTTGTCATATTTCTGCCCGTAATAGGTGATGGGGCAGGAGGTAATGTTCATCTCCCCGGAACTGGTAAATGTCTGGTTTGTTGCAGCTGTGCCTGAAGATATGGAGACACATTATGCAGGAATGTCCCTGTAATAAAAAAAAAATAAGAGAAAAGATCCTCTCTCCAAAGTCATTATAAAGGTATCGATCAAGGATTGATCAAGTGTTGACTCTTTATAATGTTGCATCACTACTCTGTGTCTGAGGTTAGAGGAAAAGTTAAGAACATTTGGGAAATATAAATGTTTGCTTTCTTGCTTCGAGTTATGTGAGAATATCAGAACCACCCAGGGCGTAAACATGGACAGTGCAGCTGCACTACGGAGAAAGACCAACAAAGTGACACTTATATATGAATAGATCAAAGTGATGACTGAATGAAAGTTTCACATCATTAATAATATGCCAAAAATATTATAATAATATCTGCACTCCAAAAAGGCAAACCCATCTCCATCATGGCTTTCATATTTCTTTGTAAAATACTCAGAAATCTCTAACAAAAGTAAATGCTTGTTCCACATAAACTACAAAAACTGTATAAAAAAATGTCAATTAATTTCAATTAAATATTATTTTTGTCTTATATAGATATTCAATGATGATTGCTAGAAAAAAGTCTCTATTTGACTATGAGACAAGACAATTATCTTGTTTATATTGTTATTGCTTTTAAAGCGCCTTTGAGTAAAGTGCTCTACAAATACATTCTAGTATTATTATTAATATACATGGTAGCTAGTTTGGGATCATAATCTGTCAAGACAAGCTGATCACAAACGTAAACCAAGCAGGCAGTCATGCTTCTTGAACATAAAAAGCCACTAACCAGGGCTGGTGGCAGAAGTTAGCTTAGCTTAGCATAAAGACTGGAAAGAGGGGGAAACTAGTACCTCACTTTATAAAAAACGTATCGCAATTTTAAGGTGGGGTCATATGCTAGACTATTTCTTGGCAGTCCATATGCAGTGTTTCCCCTACCGTTATAATAGAAAATAATAAAAAAATTGTCTGATGGTGCAATCTGATTTACTTGAAAGTGATTGCAATCTTCTTTATTCTGTTACTTATAAAAGCACTGTTGGAGTCACAAAATGATGTTATTTACAGAAAAAGTTTGAGAACCACTGCTTTAAGTGTCTGTGTCGTCGCCCCCCCGAAGCTGTAAACCTAGGGGAAACACTGCATATTTTGTTATGCTCCTCGCAATCCTACAAAGTGAATGCAATGTGAAGACAGTCAGTGAGGCTGCGTTTGAGTTGTGGAGACTTCTTACCTTTGAGCAGGCCGAGTGCAGCCAGGTAAAGTAGGAAGCAGAACATGTTGCCGGTCCTCTCACACGGACCTGAAACACAGCTGGAGTGGACAAAATGTAAACCTACACGTACAGAGAATGGTCAAAGTGTTCTCATGCAAATGTAGGCGATATTCAAAGAAGAATGTTTTCAATTCTTGTTTATGTTTTCAATAAATTTTACCTGAAGGGTCATATGTACTGTGTCATGTTCTTTTGCTTTGTGACTAAATACATCAAGTCATACTCTTTTAATAAAAAAAACTTGAAGCTAAATTTCTCAACAAAAAAAACTCAAAAACAGTGCAAAATAAAGCACCTGAACAGACATGAATGATTTATGTACAAGCCTTAATCTATTTATAATGTATAATGTTGGACTAATAGGCAGACAGATAAACTAGCATTTCCATCCATAGAGCCACGGCAGCACAAACAAAATGTACTTTTTCCAGACCTGTAAAGACCCTTTCCTTCCTTACCAGTGGCTGGTGATGGGGAAGAGTCGACCTTTATGTGAGAACAGTTTAAATGTGCTGATTGAGTTGAAGAGTTGATTGTCTTTGTTTTGAGACATTCGCACATGTCTGAATACAGATATGCGAAAATCACTCCTTCCGCAGGCAGAGTTTGGTTATGAATGTGGCAAAAAGAAAACTCTTGCATGCTTATTGTCCTTTCTGAGTACTATTTTTTTTATTTTTAGTAGATTTTCTATTAATGTTCATCCTTGTATTTTTGTTAAAAGGAATTACCCCAAAATGTTAAGTTTTTTTGATTAAATTCAGCTACCCTCAGAGCTGTTGCACGAGTCAGAATAATACAAACAATTGTGTAGACGTGAGGCAAAAGTGTCCATGTTTCCTTACCCCGTTTTTAAGAAGTTTCTCTCGGATGCTTCAGCGCTCAGACGGCCTGCCTCTCTGTGTGGAGGACGCAGCAACCTCTCCGTCTATTTATAAACATCGTCCACGATCGAGTTGACTCCGCCGGCGCAGTGAAGACGTTCCCATTCTTGTGACCCGGTGTCCTGCTCAAACTGGTTTCTGTCACGAAACATTCCAGTTTTCAAATCCTTTGTGATCAACTGAGAGATAAAGATGCGTTGTGTGAAAACAACCAGACAATGTCAGACGCCAGACGCAACAATGCCACTGCAAGACTGAAGGAGCATCAACATACATGGCATATTTAGCATGGGTTTGAATCTGATGTTTATCAACCGTATTATATGTTGTCTATTGTAACTTATCAGGAGTAAGTGTGAATTAAAAGGACGGTTTACCCCAAAATCTAAAATATATATTTTTCCTCTTACCTGTGGTGTTTCAGGTTTATGTTCATGCACCTCTAAACCAGTTCTGTGGGTTACCTTGAGTAACAGAGCCTTGATTTCTAGAAAAGACGTGCTTGACATTGACTTTTTTGGGTGCTTTGAGCACCCCAAGCCAAGTGACATATAGTCCCTCTACATTCAAGAGAAGGCAGACATCTCTACGGCCAATATTTGCAACATATCTCCCACCAAAACGATCATGAATGATAAATAGCTCTCCAGGTGAGAGGAAAGTCTGTATTTTTTGCATTTGGAGTGAACTGGCCCCATATTTAATGAAAATGCCAAAACATATAATACAGCATAGATAATGCTCTGAGTACTGACATGGCCTCTGTGTGACTTTTTGCCAACGTATTAATTAGTAATTGTTGGTTACAGTTTAGGGTTTAGAGTCAAATAAGTTTCTTTGGTTTAAAACAAGTCTGTGCTATGTCTATATTTAGTTTCAAAGTACAAACATCACACACATTGCATGTGTGTGATGTCTAACTGGTTGGACATTTAGTGTGTTTAAAAAAGTTCACAAGACAAAAGAAAAGCATTCAAAAGCTCAACTGTACCGATCAAGTCAAGAGAGATGTGGTCTGGAATGTAACAGTGCAGGAAGGAGTTTGACAGCTCTATTATGAGTGCTGTCACGGATGAGTTTTACCCCCAGGGAGAAAATAGACAGATGCAAAGGCCATGTGTCGACAGCCAGTCCCAAACGGAGGACCAAACAATAGCATTTTTTAGAGAGTTACAACACGTCACAAAAGGTTACATTCGATGCAAAGGAGCGTCAGTTCTACTCCGAGCTCCCTCTGGATGTCTGAGCTCTTCAACCCTACGAAAGAATACCCATTTCATCTGCTTGTAATCTGCAATCTCATTTTTAGGCCACTACCCAAAGGTCATGACCGTAGGTTCGTGAGTAGAGTGGTCGTCCTGCAGCCGCAAGGTACTTGGTTCGATCCCCGGTCTACCCACAGCTCACATGTCGAAGTGCTGAGCAAGACCCTGAACCCTCGCATCACAGCAGCCCACTGGAGCGTGGATGGGCTGGTAGATCTAGATCTTTGCCTTCTGTCTCCATTTGATCTCCCTTGCTTGGGTTAAGGGAATCACTCCCAAACCGGTGAGCACAATTCACTGTGTGTTCTCAGACTTGGAGACTCTCATTTCGACCACTTTACACACTCAGTTGCAAACCGTCTTCACAAAATGCAAAAAATAACATATAGATTATAAAACTTTGCAAAATAACCTTGTTTTAACAAGTTGAAATGAAGGTAAATTCAGTGTGCCATTCTCCTGTGATTACTACTTGGGGCCACAGTCGCAGCTCTTAATCATGGATTGCATTTTGGACTTTGAAATCAAATTAGCCTGAAAAGGGAATATAGTGCCTTGGGTCCTGCAAGGGCTTCAGCATGCAAACCCATTGGAAATGTCTGTGGCCCAAGATGAGAACTTCTGTGTACTCTGTATGGCCTAACCTACAGTGGGCCTCTATAGGGCTTTTTGTGGGTGACTTGCACTCCACTCAAACAGACTCATAAATCAATAAATGATTGAAAGGATAAAATGGAAATCATGTTTCAAAAAAGTGGTCAATTAAAGAATAACCCAAGTGTGAGATGGAGGGAAGTAAGTGATGAAGAATTCCTCGTTTCCACACAAACGAGAATTCCTCGTTTGTGTGAAAACATTCCTGGCGAATAAACGGTTTCTGATTCTGATTCTGAAGGTCGAGATGAAGATGACCAGAGAAAGCAAAGCGAAGGGGAGGGACTTCAGTCTCTACTGGTCAAAAAAACTGAGCACGAGAGAAATGACGAGACAAGAAAAGAGATACATCAGTTGTGTAACAGAGAGCTTTAGTCCAAAAGCTGCCAGAATTCAGCCTCCTCGCACCTCCTTCCTCTGAATATGGAGACGACTGAAGGCGCTGAACTCCGCTTTCCACTCCTCAACAATTCCTGCAGGAAACCTCAGTCGGACGGCATGCTTGTTAGCATTCTGCTGTCTTTCATCTCTCTGCTCACTGCAGCTCTCAACCTGCTGGTCATCATCTCTATCTCCCACTTCAGGCAGAGATTCACTCTAAAACTAATGAATGAACTGATGCATATATACACAATGAAAATGAACATGATTTACATGTCTTCCATTTAATGTGAATATACATAATATATCTGTATTTAAAATATCCTGACTAGGAAATATTATGAATTCAAATATAATGTTACACTCATTTATGTTATTTATCCATCTACCATTGTAAACAATCTCAAAAGTGATGTTTTGCTTCCTCTCCAGGGAGCTGCACAGCCCCACGAACTTCCTCATCCTCTCCCTGGCTGTGTCAGATTTCCTCGTGGGCCTCCTGCTGATGCCGGTTGAAAACCTTTTAACAGAGGCTTGCTGGTTCCTGGGTGACCTCATGTGTGCTCTATACCGTGTTCTAGATTGTATCATTACGACTTCTTCAAGTGGAAATATGAAGCTCATATCAATTGATCGTTATTTGGCTATTTGTGACCCTCTACACTATAACACCAGAGTAGATCTGGACAAAACGAAAATCTTTGTTTGTCTGTTTTGGATTTGCTCTGTTCTCTACAGTATTCTCATTTTGATGGATTCTCTGATACACAACTACACAACTACACATTCTCCGTTGCAGGAACTCTGTGAATCAGGGTGATTCACAGAGTTCCTGCAACGGAGAATGTGTAGTTGTTTTTCACTGGCTCACAGGATCTGTTGACCTTGTTCTCACCATTATCGGCCCCATTGCTGTGAACATTGTTCTGTATATGAGGATATTTGTGGTGGCTGTGTCTCAGGCTCAAGCCATGCGGACCCACATTGCATCGGTCTCACAACAGCGTCCAGTGGGTGTAACTGCTAAGAAATCTGAGACGAAAGCAGCCGGGACTCTTGGTGTTGTTGTGGTTGTGTTCCTGATCTGCCTTTGTCCGTTATACGTTTCTGCTTTTACAGTCCAAAGCACATCTTTGACCTTTGAAACCTGGCTGTACTATTGCAACTCTTGTCTAAACCCACTCATGTATGCCTTTTTTTTACACCTGGTTTAGAAAATCTATGAAACTCATTGTAACATTTAAGATACTTCAGCCTGACTCTTGTGATATGACACTACTTTAGAGACAAACTGGTCAGTAACATCACTAAAACCTTCTAAGAAGATGGAAATGTATTGCTGTTGTATAGCTGGATACACTGAAGTAAAGTCAAAAGATGTAATGGCTGGAGACAGTGATGTTCGTATGTGGTAATCTTATTTTATTTTATTCTGACAATTTATATTTCTATGTATCTGCGCTCCATGTATTCACACTCTTTCTACTTTGTACCGCAACTGCTGTTCCACAATTTTCCTTGGGATGAATAAAGTTTTGTATTAACTTATTTCATCTGGAATCTTTGTGAATCATGTTCTCTAATCGACAATGAAGTATGTCCGTTGTCATCATATAAACTGAAACTATACTTGCGGAAAAATGAAGCCAACGTGACAGTCCAAGGTATAAACAACTTTTTTTTGTTTTAAGCTGTGTTGTCTCCTTCAAGATGGCGACAGCCATAGCCACCCACTTTTAGACCCACAGAGACTACGTTCATATTTCATACAGTCTATGACCCCAACATGCTTCTGTAATTAATATAGTGGCAGTAATATTCACGATTTTAGGGGTACCAAATATATTAAGCTAATGCATTTATTAAAATGACACTGCTAGCAGCTTGTTGAGGGACTCCAGTGATGTGCAGTGAGTGCACAGGCACAATGCAGGCAGGCTGTTTTTTTCAAAACACGTTGATTGTTTTTAGGATGTGCTGTAAAGAAAATATCAACAAATATAAAAATTTAAAAAATCTAAACTACATTTCCAACTATAGCTTTGAGTCTGAATAGTCTGCTGGTTATGTCATACTTAATCATTAATTTGCAGTATGCAGCACACACTGACTGCGTATAGTGAGCAGAACATCAGTGTGCCATTTTGAACACACTCATTGGACTGAAGCTGCTCTGCTAATGTGTTGCTCCCAATATGCCTGTGTAGTCATGTTTATTGTGCAATCAATGAAATAAAATACATGAATAGCTTCTCGGTGAGAACCACGGCAACTTAATTGCAGAGGTGACGTTGGTAGCCTTCTGGTGTGCAGGACAAAGGAGAGAAGGAACAAAACTGCACTTAGAATAAAGAGATGTGCAGATAAGAGTGTGACAGGGAAAGAGAGACAGATCTATTGTATCTGTGCGTGTCTGTGACAGAGGGAGGAGAGAGAGGCAGGCTGTGTGTGAGGAAGAGTGTTGCATAACTTTATCTCCATTAGATATTTAAATCATTATCAGGATGCTCATCTTTATTCTTAGAATGCATACGATCTTAAAGCAATTGGCCTTCATTTCTTTCTCTCCCGATGTCAGGAGTTCTCAGGATCTACAAACTTACAGTGAAAGTAAACGTAACTGTTGTTTGCTCACAAGAAAATATCGCAGGCTACCATTTAACTGCGTGTGCCATCTTCTGGTGGCTAAAAAGTTATTTTCTTCATAATTAACTATTGATGAGGAGTTATCCCTCTTTTGAAAGATGTGTCAAGAAGTAAAAGAGATTTCTTTATATGTCATGTATAGACTAACATTGAAACCTGTCATACCAAATATGAAATTATATTTATGTGCTTGTATATATGTGTGTGTGTGTGTGTGTGTGTGTGTGTGTGTGTGTGTGTGTGTGTGTGTGTGTGTGTGTGTATATATATATATATATATATATTAGGGCTGGGCAAAGTTAAACAAATTTAACTGATTAATCGCATAATTTAACTCTTCCCAAACGGCCGACGCGAGGCTGCGCTTTGACAGTGTCTACGTTTTTTAAATATTCATATCTTCGCGATAATACATCGCAGAAATATGGTTTGACATCTAGCTGAAAGAGGAGACTTCCTGCTTCCGCTGCCCTCCCCCTGCATGATTCAGACAAGAGTTAGGGGCATCGGCGTGTCATATGACGCATGCCAAAAAAGTAGTCTTCACACAAAATCCTTCACCGTGATTTGTTGAATCATGTGTCCGTCGACATTTGGTGAAATAAACGAACCAATGAACACTCAAGAAACTCACAAAGAACCAGCATGTAACTACACACCTGAGCTTTGTAAACACGCTGGCGTTTTCACTCATAAAGAAGAGAGATATTATGGCAAAGGACGCACTTTATTACAGAGGAAGCTGTGGCGGGGATTTTGGCGACGAGGACGACAGGAGCGTCAGACCCTGAAGGCTTCGACTCCTGCGACGAAGAGAAATATGCAGACAGAAGGGATCCATTTGAAGATGGGTAAGTGTATTTAGCTACTAAACTTTGTGTTACAATAGCATATTTACGCTAGCAGAGTGAGCACATTTAGCTGGTCCCGCTCCCATACTGCTCGAGTCTGGTGTAACGCAGGTACGCACGTAGTTTGTTTACATTAGCAGTTAGCACATTTAGCTAATGCCCTGAGCATAGTCCCTGCTGGATCTCTGTTACAGGTTTTGGTGTGCAATCGTAACTTTCTTTCAATGAACTTAGCTGTGACCAGTAGTCATTTATTTTACAGAGAGGATTCACATCTACAGCACTGGACAACATACAGCTTAGCTCCAGCCACCAGCACCTACGCTGTAGTGGAAGACTGACGACGACCCGGACACTGCTTACCAGGTAGGGGAGAGCGGGGTAATGTGAGACATTTTTTACATTTGCTCCCCTCCAGGCGAGCTAAAATGATATATCAGTAAAATTTACACATTTCCCATTAATTCAGTTGTTTCCTAGCAATGTAAATGATCAGAATGTCTTCAGGACAAAGGGCAGTGAAAATATGATTGTTTTAAAAAAAGTGGTCTTGTGTCTCACTTTACCCCATCTTAGGGGTAAAGTGAGACAGACCAGAGAAATCAAAGACCAGAGAAATCAAAGACCCAGAAGCAGAGGAAGACACTGGAGACGAGGTGAGGTAAAAGGCAAGGTCTTTTTACAAGGCACCAAAGGTCATCCATCCGTAGAGGCAACATGTCCGACGGGGACCCAGTACACACTCAAGGGATTATATACTTTGTCTGGCCTGGGAATGCCTCAGGGGTTCACAAGGACAGCTCTACGTCTTATCTAGAAAGTCATCAGTTAACACGGTCGCCTGTTAAACCGTAACACCGGCATATGCGATCTTTACAACGTTACCGTTAGCGTCAATGTAGCGTAGCATCAGCTGACAGTGGGTCAGTCAGTCATCTTGTCTGCTTGAATGGCGATACAATCAGCGTTCTTTACTTCTTCCAGTCCAGAATGTAATCCCTTGTAACTGACAGCATACAGTCCAACATGTCCTGTGCTGCTTCCCTTTCATGCCAGGCCCCATGGCCCTCTATTGGCCGGCCGCCACTGCCTAAGACCTTTTGGAAACCAATTACCATCACCAAAACGTTTCGTCCACATGAGTAAAGGTATGTTTTCACAAGAGATATGAAGATTTTTTTTTTTAAATTGAACTTTATTATCACTTTACACTTGTGCCTTATGACAATTGAAGTGAAATAGTCTTATATCACAATGCATTATAAATTGTTTTAAGTGAAATGATCTTTTATCACGATTATAACTAATTGTTTTAATTAAAATAGTCTTTTTATCATGCTGCATTATGCTAATTCTTTTGATTGAAATTGTGCGGGGCCATTGACCAGGGAACACAATCCAGCACGATCCCGCCTCGTTTCCAGATCCAGATAAATGTAAGTAATCGTTTGGGTTGCACTGTGTGTAAAACGGTTCCTCTTCCTTTTTCTAATAGAGAAAACAGTTCAGTGGAGACGTGGCTCAATAGTGCAGGTAGGCCATTATAATCGAAAGCAAATTGAGAGGGAAACCTCAGGGTTCTAAAACGGGCCCTCCTTACACAGCTGGCGTAAGGAGTAGGCGCTCCCCCTAGGCTCTGACCAGGTCAGGGCCGGTACCGTTACAGGTATATATCTAATATGCAAGTGCCTATAAAAAGTGAATTTAAGAAATTGTGTAAAAATCGAGAAAAAGGGTCAAAACATACACAGTTATTACAACTTTAACTAACCTTGTGCCTCTTCCGCGGAGTGCTAATACCATTACTATTTCTAATTTGTATACAATTGTTTGTATTTTCTGTAGATTTTGACATACAATGAGACTTCCTTTTTAACGTTGCGAGCCGCCTTCATAATAAAAGCATCTCATCTTAACGCAGATAAAACACATGCAACAAAAACAACAACATTGATTGACAAACAGTTTCTAAAGCCAGAACACAAATTGGGTTACTTACATATCATATAATAACCGACAGCATGCCTTCCAACAGCTCGTTTTGTGCCGTCTTTGACCTGTCTCTTCACCGCAGTCCGGTGTCCGTGGGTAGCGATGTTGACTTAGCTTGATATACTAGCTTAGTAGCTTGACGGAGTTATCCATGTGTCCTGGTGTTATCATGTTTTCTTAATTTTTCCAACAAGTGCTTCATGTCCCTTACTCTCATAGCTGTCCATGCTGGATCGGTCCACGTTGATTTAAAAAGCAAGCATGGGAAGTAAAATACGGCGTTAGCACGACTGCATCCAGCAGCTAGTTTAGACAAACCGTCCTGGTGTAGCTTAGCCGTCTCCACAGAAGCTGCTTCCCTTTCACGCCAGTCTGTTGTCTTATGGTGAGGTCCGGTTGATCTGGGACCAGGTGTTTTACCTGTAGTTTCTCCACCAAAGTTCTTCTCTCAAACGGGTGTTGGAGGTGAGATTATACTGAGTTAGCGTTTGGTCTCCTTTGAAGAGCAGTGCTCGCAATCGCCATTGTCATGTTGTTATAATGGGTGGCGCCTCGAGAGACTAGCCCTGACAAGAACGAGAGACGGGAACGCGCACCTTTGGGCCAAAGAGTGGTCCCTCCGTGGATGTTTTTTAGGGCGCTGATTGGATAAATTGTATGTCACTCATTTATATTTTTAATCAGTGATTGGCTAAACTGCTTCTTATGCCGTGTTCACACCGGACGCGGCGCGAATTATCGCGCCGCGTTCACCGCGGAAGTTTAGTCGCGCGAGTGAAACGAGGGTGTTCACACCAAACTCGAAACATCGCGCTGCGAAAGGGGCGTGGCTTATCTCAGTCACTTGTCTCTGTGAAAGGAGCTTTCATTTCCGCTATCGACCATGGAATAAATAACCACTAGTTTTGCTTTATACTTGTTGTGGAAGTTCCAAACATGTGGGAACATGAAACGCCCTTGTGTTTGGGTTCATAACATCCGTAGCCGCACACAGCTCGGTGAATTTCTCCGACTCCTCCAGGAACTGCGTCTGGCTTCTCCGTAAAACGGATACCGATTCTGCCACCCACCATGGAATTAACCACTAGTTCTGCTTTATACTTGTTGTGTAAACTCCACATGTGTCGGAACATCAAACTCCATGGTGTCTGGGTTCATAATATTATCCGTAGTCCCACAACAGTGTCTGAATGACGGCCGCTGCCAGCGCTGGTTCAGGCGAAGCAGCAGCAGTTTCATTCGGGACCGGCAAGACGGCGGTGATGACGGGCGGAGCTTCTCAACGCTGATTCTCAACGCTGATTGGCTGCCACAACTTTGCGTCACGCGAATTCTCCGCTGGAGTTGGGAGAATTGAACTCACGCGAATTCGCGCCGCGTCCTTCGCTCTGTTCGCCCCTCGTCAAACGCTCTGTTCGCGCCGCCTCAAACGCGTCTATCGCGCCGCCCCGCGAAAAAATCGCCGATTCGCGGGGCGGCGCGTCTGTGGATTGACTTTGCATGTAATCTGATCGCGCCGCAAATTCGCGCCGCGTCCGGTGTGAACACGGCATTAGACCAGTCTTTCTTGGCCCGAATCGATTCGGCCCCAGCACGTGCACAGCGCAGTAGAGACGTGCACGGGGGCAGCTGAGAGGTGCACGGGCGGAGAGGACAAGCAGGAAAAACATATATTTTGCGCAGATATCCTATTTTACAAATATTACTGGGTATATTTCATAGCTCAAAAACACAAATATTGACAATTTGTATAATGTATTAATATTATTATAATTTTTACAATTAATAATATAAAAAAAAATTGGGGGTGGATCAAGGTGGATGGGGCCAGGTCCCATGGCCCTCTATTGGCCGGCCGCCACTGGCTCCAGTAGACAACTATGTAAAAGATGGGTGATCCTCAGGAGGGCTCCCTGCACTTCAAGAGACCTCAGCCTTCTCAGCAGATAGAGTCTGCTCTGTCCCTTTTTGTAAAGTGCATGAGTGTGATCGGTCCAATCCAGTTTATTGTTCAAATGAACATCTATGTCCTCAAGATCCTCCAAGCCCTGTTTTAGCATCCCTTTACAGGTTATTAGTAGGTTTTAGAATACATTTTAAGATTAAACCTTTTAAGCAATTACCGGTTCAGCTCCCAGTTACATTGCTGAACTGCTGCCCCCTATGAGCACAGCCTGAGATCCACAGGCAAGGCTCTGCTGACTGTACCTAAGTGGGCTTTTGCAGTCACTACCATTCAGCTCTGGAAGTCCCTACTTGAAGATCTGAGATTTTGAAAATCCGTAACATGTTTTAAAACACTTCTCAAAATGTGTCCACTTGGTTGACCTTGCTTTTCTGCTCTTTGCAGATGATGTGGTTATGTTGGCTCATATAGGTGGAGCAGCACAGGACATAGAACAAGAGGCCAGAAACACAGACAACACCACATAGGAAGTATGCCAGCACAATTACAGAACAAACAGAACCTCCAGACTCGGCTTGGAGAGGCGAGTCATTAGACAAACCAAGTTACAGCAGAATCACAGAAACAGGCAATGAGGGAACACACTCGTTCTCACGCTTGGTCAGTGTTCCTCAGCATCTGATACCAATGCACACTTTAGCATCTGTATGAGACACCAGGCTTTCAATTACTGCCTCTGTTACACTACTGTGTTGGCTGCTCTCCATTGGCTTCCGGTGAGATCAAGAATCAAGTTTAAAGACCTTCTCCTCACCTACAAAGCCTTAACCTGTGATGCACCATCATATCTTAAGGAGCTTATAGTGTCATATTACCCTACTAGAGAACTGCGCTCACTGAATGCAGGAATATTTGTGGTTCCTAGAGTCTTAAAAAGTAGGATTGGAGCCAGAGCTTTCAGTTATCAAGCTCCTCTTCTGTGGAACCAGCTTCCACTTTCAGTCCGGGGGTCAGACACGGTCACCTTATTTAAAAAAAAGAAAGTGTCCCGGGAGTTACTGTCAGACCGACCCGCGCGTGTAGTGGAGACTAGGGCCTGTGCATACAGAGCGAATGGCCGTGCTCTGCCATCCGGGGCAGGGTGCCATTCTACCAGGAGTGTCTCCACATCAGGGGCAACCCTGAGAGGTGTGCCCGCGGAGGATATATGTTCTGCAGCCTCAGGGCCATCACCCAGCACATTCAACAGATACTACAGAGTGAACGTTGCCACCCCTCACCCACTGGGTGTGGTTCTTGGCCCAAATTCCTCTGCTTGAGCCATATGAGGTAGTTCCCGTGGGATTCCTCGTGACTTTGTTGATATAAGTCATCCAGTGTGAAACACTGCCTCTGGCGGTCAGTAAGGATGAAATAGAACGAAAGTTACGAAGGTAACTACGGTTCTATGAATCCTGGATGACCGCCAGAGTTCTTGGTCACTCGGAATCTCGTGATTTTGCAAGAAGATTCCACAAGACTGATCTCAGGATGACGCCGGAAGTTACACCCGGCTGGGGGGGGTCATCCGCGGTCACACGTGACTTTGTTGTAATAAATACTCGAACTGCGCAAGCGCGATACTGAATAAATCCAGTGTGAAACACTGCCTCTGCCGGTCATCCAGGATTCATAGAACCGTAGTTACCTTCATAACTTTCGTTGTCTATCACTACTTTCATCAAAATGAGAGAGGGTTTGAGATAAAATGGGACTGAGAAATGAAGCTATAGCGTAAGTTCAGACAGGAAGACAACCCTCTCACACCAGGCGGGCCCTCACTCATACCGTTCCTCACCAGCAGCACGCACGTCATACCGGATGTCCCTGTCAGGAGCGTCAGAAGTGTCAGACTCTACCAGCTGTTCAGCAGCCGGGTGCGCCCAGCCATTAGCGCAGAGTCACGCCCTCCTCGCTATCCTATCAGCTCGCTGCCTTCTCCTTTAAATGTTCTCCTTCTCCGCCTCTAGCGTCCTGCTGCCGTCTCATGCGACTTCACGCTGCTGTTACGCACGATCCACGTTGCGTTCTCCACGTTCTCCATCAGCATCGTCTGCGCGCTTTCATTACGAACCGACGCGATGTGGCAAACGTCCACATTACCTTCCCCAGCCTCGCTTTGGAGCAAGCAACGTCCAGTTCACCAGCGGAGGAGAAAGCATCTTCTTCCACTCGTTCCACCGCGGGAAACTCACCAGGTACTCCGTGCAGGTAACAACCCGATCGGCACTCGCAGTCTCCGGCTAAAATCCAGCAACCATTCATGCACGCCTATCCGGAAGCTTCCGCCGCAACGGCTTTCACCGCGGCCGGCTCTCGTGCCAAGCGGCCTCGGCATTCATTCATTTCAAGCGCATATTAACCAAGGATATCATTAATCCGCACGTCGCACCCGGACCTCCTTCTCTGTTATATAAACACGGTCAGACTGGCGTCAGTAGTTCTAGGCGCGTCTGAACCGTAACCTTGTTTCATCTCTGACATTTCCCTGTTCAACTTTGGAAATATTACCGCAAGTCCGTTATTGAGGCGAGCCTCAATAACCTCTCCTATAAAGCCATCTACAAGGCCAGCTTCAAGCAGGGACATTATAGCCACGCAGCCAGCACACAGTTAAATATTCTGCGTCTTTCAGCGTTTAGACTCACAGAGCTTCATCACGGATTCTTAAAAAAAAAGCACAAAAAAACGCGCTCAAATAGCATTTCAATTTCTAGGCACAATTTATGCCCGGCTAGTACCAGTTCAGCGTTCGAGACTGGAGCACTCCGAAGTCTCATGTCCGAGGTAGAATTCTTAAATCACGCTAAAGAAGTACTCAACGACAAAGTTACGGTTCGCCATCAACCGAAAGTTATCCATACCAGGGCAGCCCCCGAATTTCTCAAGCAGGATCACGCGGCCTCATCCAAGCAAAGTGCTGGTCATTGCTGACCTCACCACAAACCACATAAGCAGGCTCAGTCGGCACTCGGCAACTCTCTTCATCGTGCGTCGGCGTATTCCCGTGGGTCGGATCCATAATGGATGAACTAATCTCATCAATCTCCCGTAGAGAAAACTAAGGCATGCGAAACACTCAAATGCCTTTTTAAACATTTTTAAACAGGAACTCGGAATAATTCAAGTGATGGACAGAGCTTCCACCACAGATGGGTCGAAGGTCCAACCCAGGGAAATAGTTCAACATGAGTTTATATATCAACTCCCTCCCCCCCCCCCGGCTCCCCCTGGCGGTGTCCTTCTTCCCACCAGACAAGCCTGATGCCCGTCTGGAGGGTGCAGGGCTGCGGCCCTGAGAGTCAGGAGCCTGAGGGAAGAAGGAAACAACGAAAAGATCCCAAACCTACAGAGATTCTCCCGTTACCGTCCACCCGGATGGCGCAGTTCAGACAGTGTCAAGATCAGAATCAGTGTCAAGATGAACTGACTCTCCTCTCAGAGTTCAGCTACCCATTTAAGAATTAAGCACTTATGATTAATTTCCACCACAGGGCCCATTTCCGGTCATAGCGACTTTCGGCCACAATCATCCAGATCAAAGTTTTTATATTATACCCTATCGTATCATGGCAAGTACCCATTCACAGTCACATTAGCGTGTGGCCATGGTTCTCATCGCGCAACATCATGAAGTCATGTCTTGCAGGCTCTTCACCCAAATAGCCTGGCACACGTGGTGCTCTCCCATGTGAGTGGGATTCTGACGGCTCATTAGCCCAGCTAACTATTACTCACCGGCATTTAACTCCGTAGCAGGGCGATCCAATCTAGTCTATCATAAACTCAGACTTAGCATCATAGTCCGCGTGGTTCTATTCCGTCACGCGATATTGCATTCAATGCAGCAGCATTACTCAATCGTTAGCAGATTGCATACGTCGCAGCAGCGCAGGGCATCGTTTGCGGAAGCGCATACACCGCAGCAGCATTGGCATCGTTCAGCGGAATCACATGCGTGCAACAGCGTTGGCATCCGTTGGCCCAGTATATTAGAGGTCGGCTGCCAGGAATCCAGTTTAACGCCAGGTGCCCCAATCCTTCCTTCCTCAGCCATTTGCTAAACTGCCACTTCAACAAGCGGCGTGCCGGTCATCCTCAGCTCATGCCGCCTACGTGCGCCGATGCCTCAGCCATCATCGGAGCTCAAAGATCCCTAACAATAGGCTCGTTCGTTAGAGCTGCGCCCCGCCTGGGATCCAAACGAGAGCAGCGGCCGCTGCAGGAGGCGTTGTCAAAAACCGCGATCAAGTCGGACAGTTTAGGCTGCCTTCAAAGTATCCACAGGAAGTCACAGAGAAAATTACTTCCGGTTAGTTCTGAACTTTTGTCTACTTGTAGTTGACAGATCACGTTTGGATTTAATCACATGTGTTCGTAATATATATATATATTTACGTAGAAACGTGTGTGGTAGCTGCATCCTTTGTTCTCTCATGTCTGCCTGCGAAATACATTTCGACTGGTTGGACGTACGTTTATATAAATACGATTTTGTATTAACAACCAGAACTGGTTCATCTCGACGAGCCTAATATGTTCCACACGTCGGGAACAAGGTCTCCGGGAGCAGCATGTCTGCTGGGACCCTCAGCCGCTAAATCCAGATCAAAGACTTTTGCGTTTGCGGTTGCCTGTTAATTGCACCAGATTCAAGGACATTAACCAATTTCTGCATCCCACTACTGCATTCTAATTCCTAAACTGCAACTGGTATTATATTCCCGCTTTCGACCCCCTTATGTTTTAATGATGTTCTTAATCATGCGTAAATCTCGTCTCTCCTGCATCATGTTTCAATGCCCTAACGATTTCACGCGAAGCACTTCGAATCGCCTCATTGTCGAAATGCGCAATACAATTAACCTGCCAAACCTTAACAGCCGTTAAGCTATTGCATATAACTGGTGGTCGGTGGTCGAGGGCCGTCACTTTTCCCCTTCTTTCTCCAGCAGCACTTAATAATAAGGCTATCATCGACCCAAGCAAGTCCGTAGGATCATCACGGCCTCGTCTTCCATGCAGGGATGCGTGAGCAGGCGGTCACGTATGGTATTAAATGGGAGTTGACGTCATTCATGGTACATCAGTCATCGCAAGCGGGACACTCAGTCATTTATCCAAGCAGAAGAAAGAGATGAGGGAGAAGAGGAAGAAAGAAGCATTGCTGGCTACACCGTTCATCCAAGCAGAAGAACGAGAAGAAGAGAAAGAAGGAAAGAAGCAATGCCGGCTACACCATTCACCCAAACAGAAGAGAAAGAAGTATCGCTGGCTACACCATTCATCCAAGAAGGGCACACAGCCCGTTAGCCGTTGCCGGCTTCATCATTCATACAAGCAGGGCGCGCAGCCCGCCAGCCGTCGGCCAGGAAGAAAAAGACAAATGAAAGAGAAGACACAAGAGGCCAGCAGTCGGTCACACATGCACACAGCAGGGCGCGCAGCCCACCGCAGTTGGTCACAGCAAGCTGATCACATCATGCATACAGCAGGGCACGCAGCCCACCAGCAGTTGATCACAGCAGTTGATCACATCACGCATTCAGCAGGGCGCGCAGCCCACCAGCAGTTGGTCACAGCAGTTGATCATATCATGCATACAGCACGGCGCACAGCCCGCCAGCAGTTAAGAGAAAAGAAGAGAAAGAGAAGAAAAAAAAAAAGCGATCGCATCACGCATACAGCATGGCGCGCAGCCCGCCCGCAGTTGGTCACAGCAGTTGATCACATCACGCATACAGCACGGCGCACAGCCCGACAGCAGTTGGTCACAGCAGTTGATCACATCACGCATACAGCACGGTGCACAGCCCACCCGCAGTTGGTCACAGCAGTTGATCACATCACGCATACAGCACGGCGCACAGCCCGACAGCAGTTGATCACAGCAGTTGATCACGTCACGCATACAGCACGGCGCGCAGTTGGTCACAGCAGTTGATCACAGCAGTTGATCACAGCAGTTGATCACATCACGCATACAGCACGGCGTGCTGCCCGCCCGCAGTTGGTCACAGCAGTTGACCACATCACGCATTCAGCATGGCGCTCAGCCCGCCCGCAGCTGATCACAGCAGTTGATCACATCATGCATACAGCACGGCGCGCAGTTGGTCACAGCAGTTGGTCACAGCAGTTGGTCACAGCAGTTGATCACATCACGCATACAGCACGGCGAGCAGCCCGCCAGCAGTTGGTCACAGCAGATGATCATATGATGCATACAGCAGGGCGCGCAGCCCGCCAGGCGTTCTGGTTACATCATCCCTCATGGCGGGGGCCTCAGCCATCACAGCAGGTAAATATATCCGGTAAGTAGCGCCACATCCATCCAATCGCGCTCACATGGGTCAGATGCTCACCTGGTCATAGCCATCCACTTCACATGTATCGCTCCAGTAATTGCACAGCATCATATTCAAATCATGTCAAGTATCAAAGTAGCATTAGATCCATCACATCTCTAAATTCAGGTCACCGCGACCCTAGCCACTGACGGCACATCATTCATCACAGCAGGGCAGATCGCCGGCATCCACCTAACCCCTTCGCAGTATGTTATTCCATGCCTCATCCCCTAGCAGCCGCACCAACCGGCGGAACTCGCAGCCAATTCAAGTACAGCTTGGTGAGTAGTACTTCCTTTTGGGGGGGAACAGATCACTGTGTTACCCTTCTCACTTTTGGGGGATCTACAGATTGCTGCCGCTCAGGGCAAACACAGTGCGATCTCAATCTCCTCGCGGAGTTCATGCGCCAAATAAATTCTGTGTAACCATGGACTCATTATCTGGCATAATAAACATTAACTACTAATCACCCACTGTCTCTCCTGATTGAAATGACTTCATACTGCAGATCAAGCTTCATGAGGCGTGTGCAAATGAAAAATGACCACAACATTTTTCAAATAAAATATGTATTATGAATAAAAAAATGTTCAGAAATGGAAAACAGACCCAGGCTGGTGGGGATGGCTGTGGTGAATCCTCTAGTACTAAGTTCAGACAGTTTGAACAGTTCAACGGGTGTACATGTGCAGCTGAGCTGTGTACCCGGGTCATTGTCAGTCTTCCACAACAGCGTAGGTGCAGGTGGCTGCAGCGAAGCTGCATGTTGTCCACTGCTGCAGATGTGAATACTCTCTGTACAATAAATGACTACTGGTCAGTACTAAGTTCATTGAAAGAAAGATGGCTGTGGTCGTAACGATTGAGCAGCGTGCACTGTGCTCTCTGTAAACATTACTAAGTTCTGCACCGTGCAGTAACGTAACGTAACCGTGAGCTAAATGTGCTCACTAAATATGCTATTGCAACACAAAATTGAGTTAGTAAATACACTTACCCATCTTCAAATGGATCCCTTCTGTCTGCATATTCCTCTTCGTCACAGGAGTCGAAGCCTTCAGGGTTGACGCTCCGTCCTGATCGCTACTTTATTCGCTGGGTCTCGGCGCAGCCCGTTGACTACAAGCCAATCACGGTGGGCAGGCATCCTATAAAGGTGACGGGGATTCAGTTGGTTCCCTCCCTGACGTCAAACGCGTGTTCCGGTGCTGGACTTCCGCCATGGTCATAGACGCTCTTGGGCTCCCCTCCTCCTGCACAGGAGATTCACCTGTAGATTGGTGTTGGTGAGTTCAGAGTAACTCCTGATTTTATAGTCTCATGGTGACATGTTCGTAATTCGTCCTGATTTCATAGTCTCATGGTAACATGTTTGTAACTCGTCTTGCTTATATAGCTGGTGGTGACATCATATGGCCGCTTGCCTCCTTCCGGAGCAGATTGGAATTCTTGCCTGATCGGTAGGTGACTTCCTTGTGCTAAATCAGGTAATTTAGGGGTTCATTATTATTATTATTATTATTATATTTTATTTGATGTCATCCCTGATCATAGGAGACGGTTGGCTGGGTTCGGGCGGAACACTGCCACCAAGGGTGTGCCGCTAGCCGGCTCAACTCAGAAGCGCTGCTGTTTTGCCTACGGCGGGTTTCGCCTACGCCGTGTTTTGTATACGGCACTGTTTACCGACCGCCGTTGACCTACGTGGGGTTGCACATCGGTGACTGCTTCGGCTATGTCGGCCTGCTGCACTGGCCTACGGGACCGGACGCAGAGCTGAACAAACACGCCGCCCTCGCTTCCTGTGGGTGACGCCATCAGCCTTGATTTTACAGAACTACTTCTTTTAGTGAGCCCTTTTACTGTGTGTTTTATATTAGGTTACCCCTGATCTCAGTTGTCTTTTGTTTCTTATTTATCTTTTGTTTCTCCGTTGTCTTTTGTTTCTTATTTGTCGTTTGGTTGATTTTCCTTTTGTTTGGAGACCCAGAGCCTGGGGTTAATTGTGTTTCTTGTGTGTTTGTAGTTGTGGCTCGACCAAGGTGGTGGGAGTGGTGCCTCCGGGTGTTGGGGTCTCCCTTCGTGTGGTGTGTTTTAGGGTACCCCTGGTTCAGGACCCTCACGTGTGGTTGTGTGCGCATGTGTTGTGAGTGTACACGTGTGATCGGGGTGCTTTCTTTTCTTTTAGGGACCCTCCCCTGTGCGGGTCCACCTCGCTCGCCACTGGTCAGTCCCAGCCCTACACTCCTTTTTTATTAACGGCTCTCTTTTATTAGTAGTGTATTTAATAGTATTATTGAACATTGTGATTACAATAAAGATTGTTCATTGTACTGGAACCACGTCTCCGCCTAATTACGTACAAGGAACCTGAGTGTCCTCCGAGTCTGGAAGACTGTGGGCACAAACCTAATCTTGCCACACCATGTTCTCTCTCTTCGTTAGGACTGAAAACGCCAGCGTGTTTACACAGCTCAGGTGTGTAGTTCCATGTAGGTCTTTGTGGTTTTCTTGAGTGTTCATTGGTCAGTTCTTTCACAAATGTCGACAGACATACGAATTGACAAATCACAGTGAAGGATTTCGTGTGACGAGTACTTTTTCTGCACTGCTTCATATGACACGCCAATGCCCCCTATCTCTCTGTGTGAGTTGCGTAAGATGTCGCAGTAGGAAGGCATCGGAAGCAGGAAGTCTACTGTTTTCCGGTAGAAGTCGAACCGTATTTCTGGGACGTATTATCGCGAAGATATGAATATTTACAAAACGTAAACATTGTCAAAACGCAGATCCGCGTTGCGAGTCTCGAAATGGCTTTAGATAAGGACCGGGTGGGAGACGTCAGCAAAAGCAGCCGCATACCTTTAAAAATAACCGGCTTGAACTGGTGTACGCGTGTAAACTGAGTTACGAGAAATATGTAATGAGGGAGTGGATGGAGGCTGCACCTGCACTGAATGTCTATTTGTTTGTTCGCGAGTAGACTGATGTGGGCGGAAGTCATTGTTGCTGATACCGGACCCAACTCGATTTATTTGTGATATGTGTGTTACAAATAAATCTATGTGAATTGAACTCTGATCCAGCCTCTCTCGTGTGATCGATTACTCAGTTCCCGTGCGTGAGTCCCTGTGGCATCTCACCGAGCAGTCAGATAGGAGAGACCTACAAGTTTATACAGCATCAGGTTTTAAGAAGATTAATCAACATTTATCCAGAAGAAATAAATCAGCCACAACAACAGTAATAAATGTTCTCTTCTTGGTTAATAAGCTTGACTATTATGCGCTTCATTCATTTGGGTTTATATACTTTATAAATTATATATTCCTCATTTGTAAATTAAGTAATATATATATATATATATATATATATATATTGCAAACCAATTATTAAGGACTTATAGGTGATGTACTAATGGTTAACATGTGCTTTATAAATGTGTTTTAATACTGCAATTCATGACGAATTCAGGTAGTTACTAGTCGTCACTTAAGTATTTTGTGTGACCTCATCTAAAATGAGAACTATCTATGCTTTCCAACGCATTAATACATTACATTGAAAGGCCAGCAGTGCCTCAAAGCTAACAAAAGTCTAAGTTATATTCTCAACAGAAAAGGGAAACACAAAGTGATGAATAACATTAATATGATGGAGATGGGGGGCGATGCTCGTCCGTGGCACGAGTATTGAGTACGTTTCATAGTTTGTACTTACACATTATTGATTCTTGAGCTAGTCTGCCAGTATGCTGAATAGTCTATGGAAATGGACACATATGTTTACACTAATTAATATATGAATATAATACAACAGCACATCCTGAAACATTTTGAAAGCTTAATGATTTATAACAGTTTTGCAACTCTCAAAAAAATCTTAATTTTTTCTTCACAGTGTAAACGTCTGTATATGATTAAATCAAGCTTGTCTCATCAGCAAACAATTTCAAATAGATCTGTCATACCAAGAAAAAATTGTATATAGAGGTACGGAATAACTAAATGTGTTACATGTCAACTGCAGATTTTTTGTTGTTGAAAAAATACACATTTCACATTTGAACTATATTTTGCACAGCCGTTACACCTTTCGAGTTTACTTCAGTGACTCAGTAACAACACCAAATACATTTCCATCTTCACAATAAGTTGATGTTACTCATCAGTCTGACCCTACAGTATATTAACATCACAAGAGCCGGGCTGCAGTATCTTAAGGGTGACTATGAGTTTTATAGATTTTCTAAACCAAGGGTAAAAGAAGGCATAGATCACTGGGTTAAGACAGGAGTTGAAATACAGCAGCCAGACTACGAAGGGTGAGGATGAACTACTGTCTTCAATAACTTCACCTGTAAGGGATGGAGAGTAATATGGACAGAAACAGATCAGGAACACAACCACAACAACACCAAGAGTTCTGGCTGCTTTCATCTCAGATTTCTTAGCAGTTACACCCACTGGACGCTGTTGTGTGACCGATGCAATGTGGGTCCGCATGGCTTGAGCCTGAGACATAGCCACCACAAATATTCTCATATACAGAACTATGATGAGAGTAATGGGGCCGATAAAGGTAAAGACAACATCAACAGATCCTGTGACATGGTTAAGAACAACTACACATTCTCCGTAGCAGGAATAATGTGAATCAGGGTGTATCAGAAAGTCCATCAAAATGAGACTATTGTAGAGAACAGAGTAAATCCAACACAAACAAACACAGGTCTTCGTTCTGTCCAGAGTAACTCTGGTGTTATAATGTAGAGGGTCACAAATAGCCAAATAACGATCAATTGATATGAGCACCATATTTCCAACCGAAGAAGAAGTAATTATAAAATCGATAACATAATACAGAGCACACATGAAGTCACCCAGGAACCAGCAAGCCTGTGTAAAAAGGATATCAACCGGCATCAGCAGGAGGCCCACGAGGAAATCTGAGACAGCCAGGGAGAGGATGAGGATGTTTGTGGGGCTGTGGAGCTGCCTGGAGAGAAATAATATAATTATTCATGAGATTATTATTAATGTTAACTTGTTAGTAACATCAATGAATGTATTTTGGAGTCCAACATTCCATTTGAATGCATAGTATTTTAAAGTTAGGATTTTTAAAACAAAGATTTATATTATTAACTAGAACATTCGCATTTAATTGTCAAAACATGTATTAATTCATGGTGAATCTCTGCCTGAAGTGTGAGATAGCGATGATGACCAGCAGGTTGAGAGCCACAGTGAGCAGAGAGATGAAAGACAGCAGAGCGTTAACAAGCGTGCCGTCGAAGTGAGGCGGCACTGGTTTCCTGCAGGAATTGTTGAGGAGTAGTGGAAAGCAGAGTTCAGCGCCTTCTGGTGTCTCCATTTTCAGAGAGTGGTGGTGGGAAGCTGCTGAGTTCTGGGAGCTTTTTGACTGTAGCTCTCTGATAAACAGCAGCTCTCCCATGACAGCGTTTTCTTATCTCCAACAGAGACTAAAATCCCTTCCCTCTACTTTGCTGTATCAAGTAATCTTCATCTCAGTCCTCATCACTTCCCTCCATCTCTTACTTGGCATATTCTTGCCCTCATTGTTCTTTTTATCATCAACTGAAAAACGACTTCTAGCTATCTTGATTATGGTTACCACTTAATCCTCACTGGTAAATATTTGTTGTACATTCTAATCTAGACAACTGATTCTATGGACTTGTGTCTCCAGCTAGATATAGTTTGGTGGGCTCAGCTCTAAGCACAGTCATGGCTGTAGGCAGATGTTTACTGTAGAAATACAGAGGTCCAAAACATGGACTTTACTAGTGGCCTTTGGGGGTATGGTATCCTGAAAACTAGTTGATTTTCCTATTTGAAGATACTTGTCTAACAATAGGTTCAAACCATGTTTGTGGGTATTAGTATAAATGATATTTCAAGCAGTAATACATGGGAATCAGATACAATGTTGCAATGAATGATCCACATCATAATCTTAAAATACAGAAAAGGCCACAATAAACACCAAGTCCACATTGATTTATTTCACAATACTTTTCTTGAGTCCCTTATGACCTAATGCCGGACCGAGGACTTTTGTTGCTTAAACTTGACCAAATTATTTAGTTGTGCAATTAAACCAAAAAACTAAGTAACCCGACATTTACAAGTTATTTTGAAAAGAGACTGTATGCATATGACAAGCAGAAACTGTACTGTGAACATGGAATATGAGTTTGAAAAAACCCTATGCAGGAAACTGGCACTGTCCTTGACACATCAAAAACTGACACTAGAAAGGTACCTTGTCAAAGAGCGTCATTGTAACGCCAAGACCTTCTGGTTAGTTTTTGTTGTCCACCGTCCTAGTTTGTAGCACCACTGACCGAGCATCTGTATCTGAAGAGTTGGGATTGAGAATGTGTTGGAGGGAGAGTAGGACACTAGTCTAAAAGAAGAGCTACTTGCAGATTAACAAGAGGGGAAACAGGACATCCAGCTGGAGACTGGGACAAGCGACCAGCTGAAGATCCACATAACTGTCAGACCAATTGGGGGCCTGTCGGTGCAGGGACAACATGGCAGAGGTAGCTGACTGGAGACCACAGCATGTGGCAAACTGGAGATCAGAAACATATGAAGGGGTTTCCTGAGTAGTGATCAGAGAAAACTATTGAGGTTGGCCAGCAGGGAAATGGTGACAACTGCAGGGACTAAAGTTCAACAACACATGACAAAACTCATAACCTATCTAGTTCAACCTCTTTATTGCAAAAAGTTAACAAACATATGCATACATCTATAGCTTATCCAGGTTCATGGCCTAATAATAGTAACCAGAAGCTGTATTCTCCCTCATTCTTGTCCTGGTCACAACTTTCCTAAAAAAGTAACTTTGGCTGTGTTTTGATGTGCTTTGCTGTTCCTCGGTGCAGAGCATGATGGAAATTGTAATTGTTGAGAAAAAGATTGGAGAAAAGAAGGGGAGGTGAAATACAGGGAAATTCCCATTGAAGATAGATGAAACATTCAGGGTAATGTTCAGTCACTCCCACTAAAAGGAAGTTGTCACCAGAGTAAAAGAAGGAGGAGGGGTGTGCAGGAAGAAAAGAGATTATTCAGTTGTATGACGAGCTCAGCAGCATCTTTTCTCCTCTTCCTGAGAATGAAAACCCTTCAAGAAGCTGAACTTTGCTTTCCACAACTCCTCAACTCCTCCTGCAGGAAGGTCATGCGTCTTCACTCTGTATCTATGCTCATTTACATTGTACTGTCCTCCATCTCTCTGCTCACTGTGACTCTCAACCTGCTGGTCATCATCTCCATCTCCCACTTCAGGTATTCATGTGTTATCAATGTATAAAACTGGTAGCTGTACAGACAGAAATTATGAATGGAACAGAAACATTTAATAAAATCAGATCTTAGACTTTTCAGGGAAATATGTCGTTGATTTTATGTCTTAATATAACAATTGAAGCTACTAATAATGATCATCATGTTGTTCTCTTATCTCTCCAGGCAGCTCCACACACCCACCAACCTCCTCCTCCTCTCTCTGGCTGTCTCAGATTTCTTGGTGGGCTTCCTCATGTTCTTTCACATTGTGCTCATAGAGGGCTGCTGGTTGCTCGGTGACCTCATGTGTACTCTGTATAATGTTCTGAGCTATATTATTACTTCTGCCTCAGTAGGAATCATGGTGCTCATATCAGTTGACCGATATGTGGCTATTTGTGAGCCTCTACATTATCTCAACAAAGTCACACCAAAAAGAGTTCAAGTCTGTGTTTGTCTGTGTTGGATATGTTCTGTTTTCCTTAACAGTCTGCTGCTAAAGGATGACCTGGAACAACCAGGCAGGTATAATTCCTGTTTTGGAGAGTGTGTCATTGTTATTAACTACATTGCTGGACTTGCAGATATTTTTTTGTCCTTTATTGGTCCTGTCACTGTCATCATAGTTCTGTATATGAGAGTGTTTGTGGTGGCTGTGTCTCAGGCTCGTGCCATGCGGTCTCATGTTACAGCTTTCTCTCTCAAGAGTTCAGTGACTGTAACTGCTAAAAGATCTGAAATGAAAGCAGCCAGAGCTCTTGGTGTTGTTATTGTTGTGTTTCTAGTGTGCCTCTGCCCATATTTTTGTGTTTCACTCACAGGCCAGGACACTTTACTTAATGCCTCATCTGCTGCCTTTGTAATATGTCTGTTCTATTTGAACTCCTGTCTTAACCCTATGATCTATGCATTTTTTTACCCCTGGTTTAGAAAAGCTATCAAGCTCATTGTTACTCTTAAGATTCTGCAGCCTGGCTCATGTCAGACCAACATGCTGTAGAGAGACACTGCATGGCTGCAAACATGTACTTGATCATCTTGGTGAGAATGTAATAACAGATGTTAAAGTCTTGGTACAGTAACCTTTGTGTGAACACTTTTACATTCAGATCATATGTGTGTCTTTACATTGTGTATTGTTTCAATGCAACAGTGAAGCAACTACTACTCTAGAAAAACTGTTGCCTGACTCGTGTGTAAAAATGAGTTGATGGACTCTTGGACTATTATAGAAATGCTGTTTTGTTTTTTGGGATTCCATCATGTCTTTAGTTGCACTGTGTGACTGTAGCTAAAGACTTTAATGCAATTCTCTCTTTCCTGTTTAGAAAGAGGAGCCTGCCAGCATCCTTTCAAGGGGCCTTTCACAGATTTTACAAATGGTTTGCAAACATGTTTTAATTTGAAGATTTTTGTATTGATCATATCTATCAGGTAGTTGTGAAACTGTGATCAGCAACTGTACTTACCTCTCCTCAGTTTGGTTTGACTGCAGTGTGAAGTGGATTTAAATCTTTTCTCTTACGCAAGTTTACAATATCACTTCAATGTACCTTGATTTTGAAAAACACGAAACAAGTGTAATGCTGTTTGTTTGGTTTATCTGTTATATGAAAGGTCTCAATGTGAGGAAATAATCGTGAAAAAATATACATTTTTCAATGAGGGGCACCTCCTCAACAGTATATTCGGAAGAAAATAAGCTTGAGATGTTTGCACATGCATTCAAATGGTGGCCTGTAGTGTTTTCTTTTGAACAAACAATAGTATTGTTTAACTAAAATGAAGTTTGTAAAACCTGACAACTTCTGAAATCAGGAGAGAACCAAAAATACTGATGGCCTTAAGGTCTTATGCATTAAGCCACCAGACACAGAAACAGCTTCTTTCCACAGGCCTGCACTACTTGCACTACTCTGACTACTGTTGTCTTTAATTGTCTTTTTTTCTCTCTGTTGTCTTTAATGTCTTTTTTATATTTATCTTATTTATTGCATATTGTGTATGTATATCAGTACGAAGAGCTACGTGAAACCGGAGTCAAATTTCATATATGTGTAAACAACCATGGCCAATAAAGATGATTCTGATTCTAAGAATAAAGACGAGTATCCTGATTATGTTATACAACACTCTTCATCACTAAATATCTCTCCATCCCTCTGTCACAGAAACACACAGATGCATTGACACTGTCTCTCTTCTCTGTCACACTCACTCTTATCTGCACATCTCTCTTTATTCTAAGTGCAGTCTTGGTTATGTTTCCTCTGTTTTCCATCTTCACAATGTAATGAGCCTTAACAACCCTCTCTCTCCATAAATATCAGTCACATTTGCAAATAATTTCGCGTGGTTCTCACCGAAAAGCTATTTATGTATTTTATTCCCTTGGTTACACAATAAGCCCGATAGTGCTAAGCTCTTTAACGCTGGGTTTTACACACAGAAATATACACAGGTCCAACAAATGAGGTTTGAAGGGGCCTTTGGGGTCATGTCTCCAGAAAAAGGACGATCCTCCTGATCTAAATGCTTTTAAGGATTTGTGAAGAGCAAAACTTTTGATGACGAGAAATTTTAAAACCATGTTAGTCCCATTAGCATAAATTACTTGTCAAGCTGTAATAGATGAGAATCAAGTTAAATGTTGCAATTAATGATCCAAACTTCAATCTGAAAATATTCACTGTTTGTCGCTTTCTCTGTCTTTCTTGCCAACGTGTATAACAATAATTTACTAAAATGATATACGCCTCTTATTTCATCTTTGTGCTCCCTTCATCTCCACAATATTCTCTCTCTCTCTTTCTCTCAGTCTTCACATCTTGTCATGCATCTCTTCTCTTCCAAAAGCTGAGCTTTGATTGATAGTCTTTTAATTTGTGTCTTTCTCAATGAAGAAAGTAAACAAATGTGCTTTGATCTACACGCAGTTATATTACTCATGTTTTGCAATTGCATGTCTGGTATCCTCAAATTGTTGGCGTAATCAAAGAACAACCGTGTTGATTAAAGATTTTGTAAGCACAAAATCATCAACTTAATTTCTCCAACACCCACATAAACACAAACAGGCAATGACAGATAAGCACGGTAATATTGGCATTATAAAAGATTTTTGCCGCACCAAATTCAAGTTAATTTTAGTAAAAAATATAGAGTTCTGGACCCCGGTGACCTAAATGGTGGGAACCAAACTCCTGGAGAGGGGACTTATCTGAAGGGACTCTTTAGTTCTACTGCAGGTCTTCAACACATGGGCAATGATAGAGAAACCTGAAGCGGGTTATTGGGTTGAATCGCTTGCCCAGTCTGAACATCAGTGCTGATTTGTTACTGGAGTTCAGTGGCAATTATGTATTTACCGTAGGAAACACTAGGTTAGTGTTGTGTGTCTTGGCTATATAAACCATAAGATGGTCAGAGGAGGGGGAGAGGGGCGAGGAACGCAGGTCCCAATAAAGACATTGCCAAACAGCATCAAGGTCTGCGTGTCATTTGGGCTGGGGGGAGACTCGGAGGCAACGAATCTTGTTACAGTTAGATTATGAGGTGATGCATGACGGCACTTGGTACGAGAACAATGATCAACTTTATGATCATATTATCAGGTATTATCAGCCCATATATCTTGGACACTCGGGTGAAGAGCAGAGCTGTAAACTGATCCCCACCTGGTGGTAAGTTAAATACGATTGGGGCAGGGAGGGAGATTGCCTGTCAGACCTCAAATGTATTGTAGCGACCCTGTACAGGCCCCTCCCAACTGTTGGTTGGGAGGGGTCGGTCAGGGGCCTCTCTCTCTCTCCGACCAATCACAGGGACGCAGCGTGCGTTGGTAGGGTTGCGTCCTGTGATTGGTGGAGTAGGGGGATAGGCGGGGGGTTAAGAAGGAAGTGACGTTGTGTGTTGTGTGTGTTATGCTAGTGTGGGGGATGCTAAGTGAGCTCGTTAGCTGTTCAGCGTGAGCTTCTGTAGCGAAGAGTCTGTTGCCAATTCCCCGTGCAATAAACCTGCAAGTTAACGCGACCAACGTCTGCGAGTCGTTCTTGTGGACGTTACACTGGTGTCAGAAGTGATTTACCGGACGTGAGTACGCCGTTGTGGAGCTAACCAAGCGGAGCTAGCGGTTAGCTTACGAGCGATAATGGACCGCAGAACGAAAATGAAAGAGGAGGAGAGAAGCATGGAGGAGGAAGGAGCTGTCGGATGGACGGACAGCGCGTCCAGGAGCTTCACAGCAGCGACCAGAGAGGCGCGGGACCGCTTGAGAGAGGCTACGGTCAGGATGGCTAGAGATGCAGGCATGAGCCCCTCGCCGGCGTTTCCTGCCGTTTCTCCGGGGAATCGGCGCGACGACAGGGCGTTCAGCGCATCGTTGCAGCCCCGGCAATAAAAACACCCAGATATTCGGGTAAGTCAGACTGGGAGGCTTTCCTAGCCCAGTTCGAACTGCTGGCCCATGCCGGGGGGTGGCCCATAGAGACAAAAGCCCTGCAGCTGGCGCTGTGCCTCACAGACGATGCGCTGTGCGTCACAGACGATGCGCTGTTGTTTACTATTGCTGAGCCCAGAAGAAAGGCGAGACTACCACACGCTGGTGGGGTCTTTGCAGAGACGTTTTGGACGGTGTGTGCAGCCTGGATTACTGCGGAACGAGTTGAACAATCGCTGCAGGAAACCAGGGGAGCCACTATGAGCGTTAGCCAACGATGTAGAGAGCCTATCACGGAGAGCGTACAGCCATATGCCCCCCGGAGTACAGAGCAAGCTGGCACGAGACCAGTTCATTAGGGCCATCCATCCAGCAGACTTGCGGGTTCAAGTGCAGCTGCAGCACCCGCAGTCCCTCCAGGCGGCCTTAGAGATGGCTGTGGAGAGGGAGAATGTGGGGAGTATAATGGCCGGGGACGGTCGGAGAGAAGGACTACAGATGGTGAGGACTGCAATGGCGAGGCCCGCGGAGGAGGAGGGACCAGCATGGCTGACCGAGGTGACGGAGCTGATCAGGGCTGTGTCGCTGCAGCAAACAAACCGGCCACAGCCAGGTCCCAGGCTTTGCTGGGGGTGCGGTCAACCGGGGCACTTAGGCAGAGAGTGCCCCACGTCAAGCAGGCCGCAGGGAAACGGCTCGGGGCCCGTATAAAGGAGGATATGCGGACCCTGTCGATAACTCCAACCCCAGGCCCACAAGCATCTACAGCGGAGGAGGGAGCCCAGCAGCACAACCGGGGGGGCCAGGTTCCGCGTGCCACAGAAACGGATGTCGACCCGGGTCTAGAGCCTGTCGTGGCGGTGGGGCGTACGGGTAAGGGCGACTCTTGTTATGTTACGGTGGAGGGAGTGGCCTGCCTGGCTCTGGTGGACACCGGGTCAACAGTGACATTAGTAAGACCAGATATGGTTCCAGATAAGACTGTACTTGAACCCACCTCGGTGCGTTTGCGCACGGTCACGGGCAGAGCGAGGCTGACATTATCAGTGGGGGAGGGATGGGGGGGTGACAGTGTGCCACCTGGTGTGGGTAGCAACAGTACAAGACCCGTGCATATTAGGTCTGGACTTTTTGAAGGCCGCTGGCTGCCAGCTGAACCTTCAACAGGGCACAGCGAGCTTCCAAGGAGGGCCGTATGTCAGAATGAGCCCCACCCTCGTCCCTACCCTGGTCCCGTCAGCAAGTGCGGCGGAGGCGGAAACTGAAGATCGGTCCCCCCACCTCTGTTTCCGCAGAATCGGGCGTTACGTCATCCGCTGCTGACCCCACCGTGCAGGGAGAGGACAAAGAGTTGCTAGCGGCAATGAAAACAATATGGGACAAGAACCGGGACGGGTTGCACCCCCGACAGCAGGAGCAGCTGTGGCAGATTCTATGGGAGTTCCGGGGCATCTTTGCCAGGAACGAAGAAGAGGTGGGACAAACGCACGTGATAGACACAGGGGACGCAAGGCCTATTAAGTGCCGTCCCCGCCGCCTTCCACTGGCGCGCCAAAATGCTTGTGATGAAGCAGTGGCAGGGGGAGTACTCTCGCAGTCAAGACCAGAAGGGGAACGGGTGGTGGCATACTTCAGCCAGTCGTTCAGCAAGGCTGAGCGCCGCTACTGCGTTACCCGCAGGGAGCTCCTGGCGGTAGTGCTGTCGGTCCGGCACTTTAAATACTACCTGTGCGGGCGGGCGTTCACCGTGAGGACGGACCACGCAGCTCTGCAGTGGCTCATGTCGTTCAAAGAGGGGCAGGTGGCCAGGTGGCTGGAGGAGCTCCAGTCGTTTGAGTTCGTCGTGGAGCATCGGGTTGGGGCACAGCACACCAATGCTGATGCGCTCTCACGTCGCCCTTGTGCCATAGACGAGTGCCGGTATTGTGAAAGAAGGGAGGCCCGAGAGCAGGAACTGAGAGAGGAGGAGGGGGACTGTGCGGCGGTAAGACGGCTGGAGGAGTTCACGGAGCGGCAAGCGGTGGACCTAGCCGAGTGGAAACGCCAACAGAGTCAGGACACGGACTTACAAGCAGCCATACAGTGGGTGGAGGCCGGCGTAGGAAGAGGTAGCCCGCTTCTCCAAATCCCTCAAAGGCCTGTGGGCACAGTTTGAATCGCTACGCCTGAGTCTGGGCGTACTCCAGCGGGCATGGAAAGAGCCAGCAACAGGGGAGGCGAAGTGGCAGATGGTGGTCCCCAAGGGGCTGCGTGTCGCAGTGCTAGAGTCCATGCACGGGGCTGCAGGGTCAGGCCACTTTGGCGTGTCCAAAACACTACGTCGCCTACGTCGGGCCTTCCACTGGGGACAGTGCAGGCGGGATGTGGAGGATTTCTGCCGTCGCTGCGATCTCTGCACGGCACAAAAGGTACCCCAAGGGCGCTCACATGCGGCGCTACAACAGTCCCTCGCGAGGGCACCGATGGAGCGAGTGGACGTGGATGTGGTGGGGCCGCTGCCTCGCTCGGACGGAGGGAACCGCTACGTGCTCACCGCCATTGACTACTTCACCAAGTGGCCAGAGGCGTACGTGATTCCGGATCAGGAGGCGGAGACAGTTGTGGAGGCGCTGGTGGGAGGAATGTTCAGTCGGTTTGGGATTACAACAGTCTGTTGGTTGGGAGGGGTCGGTCAGGGGCCTCTCTCTCTCTCTCCGGCCAATCACAGGGACGCAGCGTGCTTCTTGGTAGGGTTGCGTCCTGTGATTGGTGGAGTAGGGGGATAGGCGGGTGGTTAAGGAGGAAGTGACGTTGTGTGTTGTGTGTGTTATGCTAGTGTGGGGGATGCTAAGTGAGATGGTTAGCTGTTCAGCATGAGCTTCTGTAGCGAAGAGTCTGTTGCCAATTCCCCGTGCAATAAACCTGCAAGTTAACGCGACCAACGTCTGCGAGTCGTTCCTGTGGACGTTACAGTATACTGATGTGTTTTCACAAAAACCATGCTTAACTCTTCCCAAACGGCCGATGCGAGGCTGCGCTTTGACAGTGTCTACGTTTTAAAAATATTCATATCTTCGCGATAATACATCGCAGACATATGGTTTGACGTCTAGCTGAAAGAGCAGACTTCCTGCTTCCGCTGCCATCCCCCTGCAACATCTTACCATGATTCAGACAATAGTTAGGGGCATCGGCGTGTCATATGACGCGTGCCAAAAAAGTACTCGTCACACAAAATCCTTCACCCTGATTTGTTGAATCATGTGTCCCTCGACATTTGGTGAAATAAACGAACCAATGAACACTCAAGAAACTCACAAAGAACCAGCACGTAACTACACACCTGAGCTTTGTGAATGTAGCAGTTGTGTACTCTCTTTCTTGCGTTGTGTTATTACTCAGTCAAGCACACTGGATTTTGCATTGGCTCCAATCAGCCGATTATTCAATTAGACGGCTCCCGTAGATCCGTGACACGGAGTTAGCGTACTGGCAAAACAACTGGCAAAACAACTGGTGACACACATTAGTTTCCTCATAGGCCACCTCTTCGTAATATGCTCCGGAACACGGAGACAACGTGCTGTAGACTGCGGTGGTAAACAAAAGAACATTTCAACTTAACAAACCTGGCAAAACAACAGACACACATTAGTTTCCTCATAGGCCACCTCTTCGTACTATGCTTCGAACTGACAAAGTAAACAAACAATCATTTTTAAACATAACCTATAGTATTCTTATTAACAAATATACACTTATTTAAATACCACAAGGGGGCTTAATACGGGTCCACTTACCACGGAGACAACGTGCTGTAGACAGGGCAGAACGCACGGGGTGCACCGCTCAAGACCGCAGGGGCCCAGTAGGAGCCGGGCGCTAATGTCACACAGCACGCTAGTCTCTAAAAAAAGAGACACAAAAAAAGAGTTCAAGTCTGTGTTTGTCTGTGTTGGATATGTTCTGCTTTCATTCACAGTCTGCTGCTGAAGGATAACCTGGAACAACCAGGCAGGTATAATTCCTGCCCTGGAGAGTGTGTCATTGTTATTAACTACATTGCTTGACTTGCAGATGTTTTTTTGTCCTTTATTGGTCCCTTCACTGTCATCATAGTTCTGTATATGAGAGTTTTTGTGGTGGCTGTGTCTCAGGCTCGTGCCATGCGGTCTCATGATACAGCTGTGACAAGCCAGTGAACAGTGAAAGTAACACCCAAAAAATCTGAAATGAAAGCAGCCAGAACTCTTGGTGTTGTTATTGTTGTGTTTCTATTGTGCCTCTGCCCATATTATTGTGTTTCACTCACAGGCCAGGACACCTTTTTTAATGCCTCAACTGCTACCTTTGTAACAGTTCTGTTCTATTTCAACTCCTGTCTTAACCCTATGATCTATGCCTTTTTTTACCCCTGGTTTAGAAAAGCTATCAAGCTCATTGTTACTCTTAAGATACTGCAGCCTGGCTCATGTCAGACCAACATGCTGTAGAGAGACACTACATGGTGGCTGAAATTAGACAGAAAAATTTACTTGGTCACCTTTTATTTATTAATCGATGTAATCGAGTCTTGGTACAGTAACTTGGTACTGTGTGTATTTACATTGTGTATTGTTTCAATGCAACAGTGAAGCAACTTCGAAAACTACTACTACTCTAAAGTGTTGCCTGACTCGTGTGTGGACTCTTGGACTATTATAGAAATGCTGTTTTCTTTTTTGGGATTCCATCATGTCTTTAGTTGCACTGTGTGACTGTAGCTAAAGGCCTTAATGCAACTCTCTTTCCTGTTTAGAAAGAGGAGCCTGCCAGCATCCTTTCAAGGGGCCTTTCACAGATTTTTCAAATGTTCTGCAAACTTGTTTTAATTTGAAGATCTTTGTATTGATCATATCTATCAGGTAGTTGTGAAACTGTGATCAGCAACTGTACTTACTTCTCCTCAGTTTGGTTTGACCATGCAGTGTGAGGTGGATTTAAATCTTTTCTCTCTTACGCAAGTTTACAAGATCACTCCAATGTACCTTGATTTAGAAAAAACAAACACTTAAAGGAACGAGTGTAATGCTGTATGTTTGGTTTATCTGTTATATGAAAGGTCTCAATGTGAGGAAATAATCGACAGGTGACAAAATACCTATTTTTCAATGAGGGGCACCGCCTCAACAGTTATTCCAGAAGAAAATAAGCTTATTTGCACATGCATTCAAATGGTGGCCTGTAGTCTTTTCTTTTGAACAAACACTAGTATTGTTTATCTAAAATGCAAGTCTGTAAATCCTGACAACTTCTGAAATCAGGAGAGAACCAAAAACACTGATTGCCTTAAGGTCTTATGCATTAAGCCACCAGACACAGAAGCAGCTTCATTCCACAAGCCGTCACTCTAATGAACAATGAATCAGACTCCTTCACCTGCACTACTTGCACTACTCTGACTACTGTTGTCTTTAATTGTCTTTTTTATATTCATCTTGTTTATTGCATATTGTGTACGTATATCAGTACGAAGAGCTACGTGAAACCGGAGTCAAATTCCATGTATGTGTAAACACACATGGCCAATAAAGCTGATTCTGATTCTAAGAATAAAGACTAGTATCCTGATTATGTGATTATGTTTTACAACACTCTTCATCACTAAATCTCTCTCCATCCCTCTGTCACAGAAACACACAGATGCATTGACGCGGTCTCTCTTCTCTGTCACACTCTTATCAGCCATCTCTCTTTATTCTAAGTGCAGTCGTTGTTATGTTTCCTCTCCTTAGCTGACGTAACGAACCTTAACAACCCTCTCTCTCCACAAATATCAGTCACATTTGCAAATAATTTTGCGTGGTTCTCACCGAAAAGCTATTTAGGTATTTTATTTCATTGGACACATAATAAAGCCTATAGCTCAAAACTCATTAACGCTGTTCTTACACAGAAATATATACACAGGTCCAAAAACTGAGTTTAGAATAAGGCTTTGGGGTCATGCCTTCAAAAAATATATATATTTCCATGAAATATATATATATTTATATATATATATATATTTCCTAAATAAGTACATCTAAAATGTTTAAAGAGTAAACTATTGTGTAACAAAACAATTCAAACCATGTCAGTGGGCATTAGTTTAAATGATTTGTCATGCTGTCATACATGAGAATCAAGGTAAATGTTGAAATGAATGATTCCATCTTTAATCTGAAAATACTCTGTAAAATATGTGTTCCTTTCTCTGTCACTTGTCTCTCTTGCCAACTTGAATACAACCTTTTTACTAATATTATATACTCCTTATCTATTTCATCTTTGAGCTTGAGTTTGAGTGAATTATAGAAATATATCTCAAACAGTAAATAAACATAAGCAAAGTGTGTGTTTTCAAAAACATATTCATGTAATAATATTATGTTATTGTGGTGGAACTTAATGTATAGTTTCCTTGTGAGAAATCAACAGTACTTTAAGCACATTAGTCTTTTAATACTTTATTACAGGATAATATATAGAAAGATTATAACGAGTTTACAAGTCATCAACCATGAGCCATAGTTTTTTTTGGGTAGGGCCAGCCAATCAATTTCAGCAAACATCCCTGTATGATTCAATGCAAAAAATATCACGCATTACTACTTTGCTGTTAAACATTTATTCCAACAGTTTGACATAATAAGGACATCTTATTAATACAATTCAGTATATATATATATATATATATATATATATATATATATATATATATATATATATATATATATATATATATATATATATATATATATACACACACACACACACATACACACACACAACCCCCTTCAAAATAAAAGCATCTCATTTTACATAATTTCTTAAATTCACTTTTTTAAAGGCACTTGCATAAGATAGATACCCATGTGTTTTACAAAATTGTTTTACCAAAGGTCTTAGGTGGTGGAGCTGTGCTCTGTGCCTGCCGTTGTGGCCGACCGGCGGTGGTGATTTGTTTGGCAGATGAGACAGACTGGGAGTCTGCATGTTGTTTCCACTGGACCCTGGCTGCTGTGAATCCTCTCTGTAAAATAAATGTACTACTAGTCAGTATATAGTGACAATATTTGATTATGCACCGTTCAGTCTAGACACGTAAAACGACATTAACGTTGCTAAGCTAACGTCAACAAACTAAGTTAGTTACAGTCTTACAAAAACGTCACTGAGATCCAACACTACTAGTGGTACTAAGTTCACTGAAAGAAAGTTAACGGTGTTAGTGACAATATTTGATTTGCACCGTTCAGTCTTAGATACGTAAAACGACATCCGGCACAAGTTACGTGCTAATGTTGCTAAGCAAACGTCAACAAACGTTAGTTACGGTCTTACAAACACATAATGGAGATCCAACGCTATTAGTCATACTATGTTCACTGAAAGAAAGTTAACGGTGATAGGGACAAAAGTTGATTATGCACCGTTCAGTCTTAAACACGCAAGACAACATCCAACACTGCAGGAGCTATCTCCCGCTAGCTTCCTGTTAGCAGCAGCGATAGCTTGCTACAGGTCACGTTACTAACATAAATATGCTATTGCAAAGTTCAGTAAATACACTTACCCATCCCAAATGGATCCCTTTACTTGGCGTTGTCCTCTTTATCGCAGGGATCGACCCCTTCAGGCTCAATTTATGGATCAGCTGATGCACGTAGCAGTGGACACGTAGTAAGCTTGGGCGATCGGTTTGTCAGTGTTGGAGAACGGTGCTCAGCCTCTCCATAAGCACTCTAGCGACTGATCTGGGACCAGTTGTTTCACCAGGAGTTTCTCCGCTATAGTTATTCTCTCAAACGGGTCTTGGAGGAGAGATTTGATCTCGTTAGGGTTGATTCTTCTTGAAGATACATCATCGATGTATATTCTTACTGGAAGATCAATTAATGTTTCTTCAACTATCCGTCAGATCGATCATTTAATTCACGGAGATTGTGTACCAGCCTATGGGTTGAGTCTGGTTTCGGGACAGCTTGTATGGGGGTTAAACACGGGGGAGGTTTTCTTCCACTAGTACTTTTAATGTACTTGGATAGTATCATTTATTTCTTTTCTAGCTTCTATTTTTATCGGATATTGTTTTGTTCTTCCTGGCATACCACCATTTTCATTAGGGCCCTGTATGAGTTTTGTCTGGAATAGCCGTACTGACATCTCCAAAAGGAGTCAGGTAGATGTGATTATGTCTGGTGTTCCTTACACCAAGATCCATAACTTTTTCATTTGACCGACTCTTCGTCAGTCAAATGTTCAGGCCTTTTTCTGGCATTTTGTCTGTGGTACACGCAGTGGACAATATCCCCATTTCCTTCTGACTGTACCAGTCTCACAAGAACGATTGTGCAATCTCTTAGTGGATCACCTGGTTCTCTGTTTTCTCTTATTGAGAGCAGAAATCGCTCTTGTAATGCTCTCGCTACTCCTGCTCCATGATCCAGCATGTGGTTAGCAGGATAAAATATTGCGTAGGGTCAAGGCCTTATTCCACACGTCTAGCACACTAAATATATCTGAACAGGTCGGGGAGGTGAGAACCATGCATCTTTATTTGTCACGTCACCAAAGGCAAAGTTGGTAGCCTTCTGGTAGGTCTGGACTGTATAAACCTCTTTATCTCAAAACATTCAAAAATATGCATACATCTATAGCTTATCCAGGTTCATGGCATAATAATAGTAACCAGAAGCTTTACTCTCCCTTCTTCTTGTCTTGGTCACAACTGTCCTAAAAAGGCAACTTTGGATGCATTGTGATGTGCCTTGCTGTTCCCCGTTGCAGAGCATGATGGACATTGAAATTGAAAAAATGGAGGAGGTGAAATTCAGTATAAAAGACCAAAGAAGATAGATGAAACAGTCAGGGCGAAGTTCAGTCACTCCCATTCAAAGAAAGTTGTCACCAGAGTAAAAGAAGAAGGAGGGATGTGGAGGAAGAAAAGAGATTAATCAGATGTATGACAAGCTCAGCAGCATCCTGTCTCTTCCTGAAAATGAAAACCTTTGAAGAAGCCGAACTTTGCTTTCCACAACTCCTCAACTCCTCCTGCAGGAAGGCCATGCGTCCTCACTCTGTATCTATGCTCATTTACATTGTACTGATCTCCATCTCTCTGCTCACTGTGACTCTAAACCTGCTGGTCATCATCTCCATCTCCCACTTCAGGTATTCATATGTTTGATCAATGTATATAACTCGTATCTGAACAGAAATAAATGGATAAGGGAACAGCACAAAACAAAATATTAGATCTCAGACTGTTAAGGAAATATGTTTTTGATTTTCAGTGATTGCTTTTGTCTCTTTAAAAACTATTAATGCTAATAATAATAATAATGTTGTTCTCTTATCTCTCCAGGCAGCTCCACACATCCACCAACCTCCTCCTCCTCTCTCTTGCTGTCTCAGATTTATTTGTGGGCCTCATCATGTTCTTTCAAATTTTGCTCATAGACGGCTGCTGGTTGCTCGGTGACCTCATGTGTATTCTCTATAATGTTTTGGACTTTATTAGTACTTCTGCCTCAGTAGGAACCTTGGTGCTCATATCAGTTGACCGATATGTGGCTATTTGTGAGCCTCTACATTATCCCAACAAAGTCACACAAAAAAGAGTTCAAGTCTGTGTTTGTCTGTGTTGGATATGTTCTGTTTTCTTTAACAGTCTGCTTCTGAAGGATAACCTGAAACAACCAGGCAGGTATAATTCCTGCATTGGAGAGTGTGTCATTGTTATTAACTACATTGCTGGACTTGCGGATCTTTTTTTGACTTTTATTGGTCCTGTCACTGTCATCATAGTTCTGTATATGAGAGTGTTTGTGGTGGCTGTGTCTCAGGCTCGTGTCATGCGGTCTCATGTTGCAGCTTTCTCTCTCAAGAGTTCAGTGACTGTAACTGCTAAAAGATCTGAAATGAAAGCAGCCCGGAATCTTGGTGTTGTTATTGTTGTGTTTCTATTGTGCAGCTGCCCATATTTTAGTGTTGCACTCACCGGCCAAGACACCTTACTTAATGTCTCATCTGCTGCCTTTGTAACATGTCTGTTCTATTTCAACTCCTGTCTTAACCCTGTGATCTATGCCTTTTTTTACCCCTGGTTTAGAAAAGCTATCAAGCTCATTGTTACTCTTAAGATACTGCATCCTGGCTCATGTCAGACCATCATGCTGTAGAGAGAAACTGCAGGGTGGATGAAATTACTTGGTCACGCTCACCAGCATTTAGTAAAAGATGAAACAATCTTGGTACAGTGACCTCTGTATGAACACTTTTACATGCAGATCATAGATGTGTATTTACATTGTTTACTGTTCCAATGCAAAAGAGAAGTGTCTTAGAAAAATACACCTATTCTAGAAAAACTGTTGCCTAACTCCTGTGTACAAATGATTTGAAGGACCCTTGCACTATTATAGAAATGCTGTCATATTTTTTGGGATTCCAACTTATCTTTAGTTACATTCTGTAACTCTGTAGCTAAATAGAATTTAGAAAGAGGAACCATACCCTCTGTATTATTTTGGGGATCCCAAACACAGAAATTAACTAAATATAGAACTTGGAATAGTGTTAACCTTTTAAGACCCAGGCCTTTTTTTCTGAAAAATAAAAAGTGGTCATACCCATACTAAAAAAGGTCTAGCTCATCAACCACAAGGACTATTTGAATTATTTAAACTGATATAGTACAGTAACCCTTGTGAGATAACGCGCATGTGGTTTAAACAACACAAATAATGATTCATCAGCCGTATAAAGCCATCCAAATGAGTCTGACAGTCTTTTTTCCCCACTCAAAATGAGTAAAGCATCAATTTTTTTGGAAAAATTGTGAAGCACTGCTCCCGCAAAATGTGAGCTAACTTTTTTCCTGGACCTTGAACGCGCCTCCAACTACAACATCCGGTTACAGCGGAGTTAGGGGTATGCTGCAAGCTCGGTGGGACATAGGGTGCATCCCAAGTCTCTAAATTGTCGTTTCCTCGCTCCTCGATCCTCGATTGAACCGGAAGTGGTTCTGCGCCGCCATCTTGACGGCCGTCCCAAAGCTCTTATTCTGCTCGGAGGAGCGAGGATCGAGGAGCGAGGAGGGAAATCGGAGGAGTCATGATCGAGGAGCCCCGAGAGCGGGCTTCCAGGAAGTGTTTTAACGCTAGACACGCCCCCTCACTGTTCATCTGTTATGTGATTGGACGCTGCAGCTGAGCGGACTGATGCTGGAGTTTAATACCAGAGACGATCACAGATTAAACTCAAGCTATATATTAAATCTGTTTTCTTATTCACAATCTGGTTAAAATATGTTCATAGTAGGTCTGAACAACAAAAGGACCACAAACAACTGTCTTCAAAGATTTGATCTGCTGTTTCCCTCAATAACTTGTATTAGGTATGTAATTAAAATCAGAGAGCTGGAGAGAGGAAACACTTGTTTACAACACGTAATGAAGAGAAACTATATTTATATTGTGGGTTATTTTATAATGATGTCACAATCAGAATTTCAAAACATACAGACGTAAATAATAAATAAATAAGACGCATTCTGCCGGTAGAAATGGATCCTGCGCGTATAAGCAGGACACATCACAGTATATAAATACTCAATGCAGTTTATTAAACGGTAACAGACGACAGAGAAAACATCTCCACTCTGACACTGATGATAACTTTGTCTTTATTAATATAAGTAGTAGTTTAACACCATTAAATCAACTGAAAACATACGATCATTTTTATCAATATTTTAAGTGTATTTTTATTGGAATGTTCGCTAAAAACTCTCCGGACAAAACTCCGTCAGCTGTTAAAGCGACTGACAGCTGATCAGATGTGATCAGCTGTCAGGCGGCTGCAGTCATCATAAACCGACGTCGCTTCACGTGACGCTTCAGAGGAAAGGACGTCTCATGTCTCTTAAAACATATTTCCTCGCGTCTTCTCTCCTCGCTTGGTTTCCTTGCGTCTCTCTATGCATCCCTGGTGGGAGGGACTAAGACGCAAGGAAAAGACGCAAGTGAGGGAAACGGGGATGCAATTTAGAGACTTGGGATGCACCCATAGTCTTCGACAAAAGTATGTAATATTTAAAATTTTGAGCGGTTGAAAAAAAGTGTCTTTGCCATGAACATGTCTGGGAATCAGCGGATGTTTACCCCACAGCTCAGTTGAAAGTACTGCTGGTCTCAGTAGGTCATAATCTATCTAGAAAGGTGCACTAATCGGCAGTAGCATGTTGCTAAGGGTCCGAGCTCCCCAAAAACTGGGGAGCTCTCTCCTGGTCATTTTCCACACATTTTGCTCATACTTATGGATTAATATTGTCGAATTATGTTAAAAACATGAACAATTTACGTTTTTTTAAATTAAAGGCAAGGACTTGCTGGTTGATTAGAGGCCAATGACAATAGGTCTGGGACTCATACCAGGCACTTATGACCAGTAGATATGAACCTACGGTCCCCCTTTAATCCCTAGGGTCCCCTAGAATAGGAGATAACCCAAAACACAGATTGCATTAAGGTCTTATGCATTCTATGAAAAAAGACTAGCATCTTGATAATATGATCTAAATGTAAATTGCAGATATTTTTATATATGTTTGTGTGGTTCTCACCGAAAAGCTATTGATGCATTTTAATCCCTTGGTTACACAATAAGCCCGATGGCTCAACGCTCTTTAACGCTGTGTTTACACATCAATATATACACAGGTCTAACAAATGAGGTTAGAAGGGAGTTTTGGGCTCATGCCTCCAGAAAAAAGATGATTTCCCTGATCCAAATGCTTTTAAGGATTTGTGAAGAGCAACACTTTTGATGACGAGAGGTTTTAAAACCATGTCAGTGGGCATTAGCATAAATTACTTGCCAAGCTGTAGTAGATGAGAATCAAGTTAAATGTTGTGTTAAAAAAATCTTTGGATGGACTCGAAGAGAATTTCGGATTCGGTAAGTTATAATAAAACAGATTTAATAAACAATTCTATGGTGATACAGTGTATAGTTCTCAGCTGAGGGAGCATAAGTCTCAGCGGTCCACAGACCATCAACAGCTGACTGTTGATAGTTAACTGTCTTGTCACGGATTCCCCGTCATATTAAGTGTTTTTCATCCTGTCTGTCAGTTCTAACCACTCTCCTGTCATTCCAGATCCTGCCACCCACGTCTGATTACCCCTCATCACCGTCACCTGGCCCTCACACCCATCTCACCTGCAGCCCGTTCCCTCATTAGCTCACTATTTAGGTCCCCTCACTTGCACGTGTCCTCTGCCAGATTGTCTTGTCCATTGTGCCAAACTCTCCAGCGTATCCCTCTCTTTGCCTGCCTGTTCTGACCCCGTTTTTGCCTGTCTAGTGTACCGTGGATTTTGCCTGCCCCTTATCGGATTTGTTTGCCTGTTTGACTGATCTCCTGGTTTTGACCCCTGCCTGAATACCCCACTAAAGAACTTTGCCTACCACCTGTCTCAGAGTTGTGCTATTGAACTCGACTATCTACTGTGCCTCACATGTCTAGGCGTTTCAATTTATGGGCAACGAACTGAGCAGTACATTCGATAATATAGTACAGTGCATTGGGCGTAGTCGTCTCTCATTGGTATAGCTTTACAGCGTGTGATTGGCTAAAAGTTTGACAGAGGCATCATTTGGGTTGGTTTAGAGGTGGTACTCTAGCGACCTCCCCACTTACGGTACTTGACGTCATCACTCCAGCGCGTTCCTAGTACGTTGTTTATCTTTGCTTCCATTTTGAGTAACCACAGACCATCTTGTCTCACATTCCGTGTATACCTGACATTCTTCTAAGTGGTAAAAACTAACTGACTTTCTGCAATGTTACGAATATAAGGCTCGCTAATCCTTATTGTGTACATCCTTCTTCAGTATCATCATTTACACATAGATATTCTTTATTTACAAGTGTAAGTCATAGTCAATTATTATAATTCAGTGGCGGGCCATCAGGCCCTGCTAAGCCTTCTCTGCTGGCCTAAAGAGAATCAAAGTAATACAATTTTTTTTTATAATTCTTTTCTTTTTATATATATTTTTTATAATTAAAAGTTAGCTTTTTTATAGTTTAATTGTTTTTCACAAATGCACTACATGTATTATAATGTTTTTCCCTTTTAGCTTATTTTCTCATTGCACAGCTCCTGTATTCCTCTGTTGCTCTGCCTTCAGCCTGCTGCATGGCACGGCGCGGCCGCTGTTTAATGATCTGGTTAACAGCGCTCATCCAATCACATTTCACTTCTGTTTCTCTATGGAATCGAGAGCTGATTAAACTATATGAGAAGGCCTTCTAGCATGTGTTTCGCCAAAGGGCCCACGTACACCATTAAAGTGCGCTGTGATTGGTCAGTGTGTCTGTACACACTCAGTGAGAGTACATGGCCACCTGTTGCTGGAACTGAAGTGCACCGATAAACTGTACAACCGCATCGCTGAACATTTTTTTTAAGGATAGCGGATGGACTTTTTCTTTAACTCTTGGAACACTGAGGTCATTTTCAGTCGATTTTCTCGATTTGACAATTTCTTAAATTCACTTTCATATAAGATACATACCCATGTTTTACATCATAAATTGCAGAACAATCTCAGCTATCTATATAATGAGGCACCATTGTCATAAGGCAAAAGTGTGAAGGAAGCTGATAAGGAGGCCTTTCTCTGTCATTGCCCACGTGAGCGTTAAAGTTTCCCAGGAGAACTTTGGAGGCGCCCTTTCCAGGACCCCTCCCAACTACTCTAAGAAGGCGGATACTCCAAACTGCTTTTTGGTGCATAAACACAAACAGTCAGAGCCTTACTCACCGTAATCCGCAGGCGCAGGGAGGCGACCCTCTCGTTTTAGGGGGAAAACTCCAACACTCGGCATTCAGCTGGTGAGTATCCCCACTCTCGCCCGGCGCCTCTCACCCTGGGCAACTCCATAAAAGGACAAAGTCCATTCCATCTCCAGGAGCTTGGTTCCAGAGCGGTGCGTAGTGAGCCCAACTGTATCTACCTAGTACTGCTCCACCTACTGAATCAGCTCTGGCTCTTTCCCCCAGCTAGTGAAGTGACACTTCACGTCCCTAGAGCTAGTCTATGCTGCCGGCGATCGGCTCGCCCAGGCCCTCTGCCCGGCCCGTCGTCCAGTCTACATAGCACCCGACCCCGATGCTTGTCCCTGTGGGTGGTGAGTCCACAGAGTGGCTCCTCCATGTTGTTTCTTCGGGCTGAGCCTGAACGGGCCCCATGGGCAAAGGCCAGGCCTACGGACGCTCAGTATTGCATTTCCAAAAGAAAATCCATTGCCATTTTAAAAGAAGAAAAGAAAACATCTAGTAAGGGTTCGGTTTTGGCCGGACCCAAGTGCAGACACGGGGACGGCAAGGTTGGGTGAATGCAGGGGCGTCGTTAGGCCTGTTTTAGGGGGGCTGAAGCGCACACATGCCAGTTCCCTAGGGGCTAAGACCCCCCTGTCATTGAATCCTAAAAACGCCTCTGGGTGAAGGAATGGATTTTATTCGCAGAACACAGGTGATTTGGATATGACAGGAGGCGAATCAGGTTGAGCGTTGGAGTGAGGTGAGTGGCGGCGGCTGAGCAGGAATGCAGGCACAGGATCCTGGGCACAGGGAACAGGAGAGTTGCAGTCAAAAACAATGTAAGTTACAAGAGTAAATGTAAATCCTAGAGAGGACTAAGAGAGGCCGAGAGTCTAAGTACCACTTGAAATGGTGAAATGTTCTGGCAACTGGAGAGAGGGAATGTGGGGTGTTTTAACAGGAAGGATCTGATGATGTAATTGAAGACAGGTGCTGGAGATGACGTGCAGGTGTGGAGATGAGGACAGGAGCCGGAAGCCACAAGCCACAAGCCAGGCCCACACCTACCCACACCCACATCCACACAGAACAGGGGACACAAGAGACAGGGGGAAAAAAATTAAAGACACGAGTCATGGCCGGGCCATGAAACATCTTGACTCCCTATCTACAAATGTTTAACCTGTAGCCAGAAACCTGAATGTTTTATTTGAAACTGATCTTTCCTTTGAAAGAACTAATTACTAAATTAATTAAATCATGTTCATATCAGTTGAGGAGCATCTAAAAGATATGGTATTTCCACTGTTGACCTGATCTTGAGAAGATCATTCCTGCTTCTATTTCATCCCGGTGAGATTGACTGTATTCAGGGTTAATCCTATAAACCATCTCACGCCTTTAGTTTCTCGTCTTATAACTAATACCATAAAAAGAGTTCATCCGAGCCCTGTTTTAGCCTCCCTCCACAGGTTTCTAGTAGATTTTAGAATACATTTCAAGATTAAACCATTCAAGCAATTACCGGTTCAACTCCGAGGTACATTGCTGAATTGGTGCCCCCTTATGAAAAAAGCAAAGACTGCAGGGGCTTGAGTTTAACAACACATGACAGAACTCAGAACCTACAGAGTTACCTCATAATTGCAAAACTTTTGAAAGTATACTTTCATCTATAGCTTATCCAAGTTAATGGCATCATAGTAACCATAAGCTGGACTCTCCCTGGTCAGATCTGTCCTAAAAAAGCAGTTCCCCGTTGCAGAGGATGATGGAAATGCGTTTTGTTTAGAATAAAAGGAGAAAAAGAGGAGGGGGAGGTGAAATCCAAGGAAAATACCAATGAATATAGATGAAACAGTCAGGGGAAAATTCAGTCACTCCCACTGAAATAAAGTTATCACAGAGTAAAAGAGGAAGGAGGGATGTGGAGGAAGAAAAGAGATTAATCAGATGTATGACGAGCTCAGCAGCATCCTGTCTCTTCCTGATAATGAAAGCCCTTCAAGAAGCTGAACTTTGCTTTCCACAACTCCTCAACTCCTCCTGCAGGAAGGTCATGCGTCCTCACTCTGTAGCTATACTCACTTACATTTTACTGTCCTCCATCTCTCTGCTCACTGTGACTCTCAACCTGCTGGTCATCATCTCCATCTCCCACTTCAGGTATTCATGTGTTTTATCAATTTATAAAACTGGTATCTGAACAGAAATAAATAGTTATTGGTACAGAACAAAACAAAATATGAGATCTCAGACTGTGAAGGAAATATGTTTTTGCGTTTCAGACATTGCTTTTATTTGAAGCTACCAATAATGATCAGCATGTTGTTCTCTTATCTCTCCAGGCAGCTCCACACACCCACCAACCTCCTCCTCCTCTCTCTGGCTGTCTCAGATTTCTTCGTTGGCTTCCTCATGTTGTTTCAAATTATGCTCATAGACGGCTGCTGGTTGCTCGGTGACCTCATGTGTATTCTGTATTATGTTGTGGACTATATTATTACTTCTGCCTCAATAGGAATCATGGTGCTCATATCAGTTGACCGATATGTGGCTATTTGTGAGCCTCTACATTATCTCAACAAAGTCACATCAAAAAGAGTTCAAGTCTGTGTTTGTCTGTGTTGGATATGTTCTGCTTTCCTTAACAGTCTGCTGCTAAAGGATGACCTGGAACAACCAGGCAGGTATAATTCCTGTTTTGGAGAGTGTGTCATTGTCGTTAACTACATTGCTGGACTTGCAGATCTTTTTTTGACTTTTATTGGTCCTGTCACTGTCATCATAGTTCTGTATATGAGAGTTTTTGTGGTGGCTGTGTCTCAGGCTCGTGTCATGCGGTCTCATGTTGCAGCTTTCTCTCTCAAGTGTTCAGTGACTGTAACTGCTAAAAGATCTGAAATGAAAGCAGCCAGAACTCTTGGTGTTGTTATTGTTGTGTTTCTAGTGTGCCTCTGCCCATATTATTGTGTTGCACTCACCGGCCAGGACACTTTACTTAATGCTTCATCTGCTGCCTTTGTAATATGTCTGTTCTATTTCAATTCCTGTCTTAACCCTGTGATCTATGCATTTTTTTACCCCTGGTTTAGAAAAGCTATCAAGCTCATTGTTACTCTTAAGATACTGCAGCCTGGCTCATGTCAGACCAACATGCTGTAGAGAGACACTGCATGGTGGCAAACATGTACTAATAACAGATGTAAAAGTCTTGGTACAGTAACCTTTGTATGAACACTTTTACATTCAGATCATATGTGTGTCTTTACATTGTGTATTGTTTCAATGCAACAGTGGAGCAACTTCGAAAACTACTACTACTCCAGAAAAACTGTTGCCTGACTCCTGCGTAAAAATGAGTTGATGGACTCTTGGACTATTATAGAAATGCTGTTTTCTTTTTTGGGATTCCAACATGTCTTTAGTTGCACTGTGTGACTGTAGCTAAAGGCCTTAATGCAACTCTCTCTTTCCTGTTTAGAAAGAGGAGCCTGCCAGCATCCTTTCAAGGGGCCTTTCACAGATTTTTCAAATGTTCTGCAAACATGTTTTAATTGGAAGACCTTTTTTTGATCATATCTATCAGGTAGTTGTGAAACTGATCAGCAAGTGTACGGTACTTACTTCTCCTCAGTTTGGTTTGTGAGGTGGATTTAAATATTCTCTTTTACGCAAGTTTACAAGATCACTTCAATGTACCTTGATTTTGAAAAACACGTAAAGGAACGAGTGTAATGCTGTATGTTTGGTTTATCTGTTATATGAAAGGTCTCAATGTGAGGAAATAATCGTCAGGTGAAAAAATACCTATTTTTCAATGAGTGGCACCTCCTCAACAGTAAATCCGGAAGAAAATAAGCTTGAGATGTTTGCACATGCATTCAAATGGTGGCCTGTAGTGTTTTCTTTTGAACAAACAATAGTATTGTTTATCTAAAATGCAAGTTTGTAAATCCTGACAACTTCTGAAATCAGGAAAGAACCAAAAATACTGATTGCCTTCAGGTCTTATTTATGCATTAAGGTCTTATGCATTAAGACACCAGACACAGAAACAGCTTCTTTCCACAAGCCGTCACTCTGATGAACAATTAATCAGACTCCTTCACTTGCACTACTCTGACTACTGTTGTCTTTAATTGTCTTTTTTTTCTCTCTGTTGTCTTTAATGTCTTTTTTATATTTATCTTGTTTATTGCATATTGTGTATGTATATCAGTACGAAGAGCTACGTGAAACCGGAGTCAAATTCCATATATGTGTAAACACACATGGCCAATAAAGATGATTCTGATTCTAAGAATAAAGACTAGAATCCTGATTATGTGATTATGTTGTACAACACTCTTCATCACTAAATATCTCTCCATCCCTCTGTCACAGAAACACACAGATGCATTGACGCTGTCTCTCTTCTCTGTCACACTCTTATCTGCACATCTCTCTTTATTCTAAGTGCAGTTTTGGTTATGTTTCCTCTCCTTAGCTGACGTAACGAACCTTAACAAGCCTCTCTCTCCACAAATATTAGTCACATTTGCAAATAATTTTTGCGTGGTTCTCACCGGAAAGCTATTTATGTATTTTATTTACACAATAAACCCTATAGCTTAAAGCTCATTAAAGCATTTTTTATTTATTTTTTACACAGAAATATACTGTATACACAGGTCCAAAAACTGACCGTAGAAGAGAGTTTTGGGGGGCATGAAAAAGTATTTCCCTGACCCAAATATGTGCATTTAAGATGTTTAAAGAGCAAAATATTGTGTCACAAAAGGATTTAAAACCACGTCAGTCTACAGCCTCAAATTGTTGTAGTGGAGCCGTAGATTGGTCTTGTATAGCTGTTGAGGTTGCAGCGCCTATCCTAAATGAATGACCCGAGTAGTGTTTTGGGGGTAGATTACACTTAAGAAGAATTTGCTCCAAATGATAGCTAAACCAGGACTTGGTCATGGGATTACCGTTGGAGGTCAGGAACAGAGAGGCATGAGTGCTGGTTCCCACTCTGTTTTTTAAATATTTACACATGGATTTAAATGGGCAGAATTGAGAATCCGAGCGGGTGATAATGATTCCACGAGCACCTCCTGCTTTGGAGTGTTTGAGAAAAAGACTGAAGAAATCTTGGTGAAAAGTTAGATATGACAAGGTGACATCCATAGCTGGATCGAATGAATTAGTGGGAGTGGTAAATTCTCCACTGCTTAGGAACCCATAAAAAGCTAAAAGAAAACGCTGTCCAGAAGGGAATCCATGTAGGGAGGAAAACACCTATGTCTTAAGCTGTTAGTATTTTTTGCTATATGGAGAGGGTAATGGGGAGTCTTTTATCTATGTAAGGAGAGGACACTTTTGTAATTCCTTTAAGTAGCAGCTTAATGGCCGGGTTAGAAAACAGGCTGGGAAAGAAAGGATCAAAGCACCTGGCATTAAACTGGATCCCGGCAGCCAGACCTCTAATATACTGAGGCTTGAAGCAACGCACGCCCCGATGCTGCTGCGGCGTATGCGATTCTGCTAACAGATTGAGTAATGCTGCTGCAATGAATGCGATATCACGTGACAGAATAAAGCCACGTGGACTATGATGCTATGTCTAGGGTTATAATAGAGAAGATGCGATAAATGCAAATAACCTTTATTGCACTAGAAAGACACACACTGAGATTACACCTCTTTTACGGTGAGGCCTTGCCAAGGCCAGGTCAAAAAGTAGCATCCGACACATCAGGACAACAAATATGAGGACGCATTAGACCATGATGCATTGAAAGTGACCCACTTAAGAGTACGACGGATGGGAGGAATTGGCAAAACGCTATAGTTAACTAAAAATGCAATAAATGACAAATGAATAAATGAGTACAATGTGGTGACCGGAGGCCATCTTATGATTGAATTGCACTGCTATGGCGGTAAATCGGCCAGTGTGTAAGGTTAGCTGGCCTAATGACCCGTTCACTACTCTTACCCACCTGCTCCTGACAACCGTCCTCAGACTCCACACATCTTCAGGGAGGGAATGGGAGAGAAAGAGGGGATGAAATTCAGCCAAGGGACTTGGTTCTAGACCAGGGGTGTCAAACTCATTTTAGTTAAGGGGCCGCATGCTGCCCATTTTGACCTCAAGTGGGCCGGACCAGTAAAATCACAGCATATTAACGGATACATAATGACAATATTTCTCTATGTTTAAATCATTGGTGAAGGTTTTTGGATGATAAACCCTATTTTAAAAAGGTATTTCTTCAATAAACTAGAAACATAAAGACCAACCAACAATTCAAACATCAGCCCACTGTTTACCTGCCTGGGCTCTCATCTGCAGATTTCCTCGCAGTTGGGCAATATTTTTAGTAAAGTCAGTGCTGTGATCAATTGCATCTGTGGCTCAATGGTTACCATGCATGTCTTACAATTAGAGGATCAGTTGTTCTAATCTCAACTGAGGTAGTTTTTTATTTTTTTTCAGTTTTTTTTTCTCAGCAATTTTAACAATTATCCCACGGGCCGGACTGGACCCCCTGGTGGGCCGGATCCGGCCCGCGGGCCGTATGTTTGACACCCCAGTTCTAGGGGAACCAGGGGCCTTCCAGTCACATGGGAGAGCACCCTGTGCACCTGACTATTTGGGTTCCCCGGCTTTTTTATTTCTTCCTCTCTCGATCCTACTATGCCCTGAAGAGATTTGAGACTGGATCTATGACAGTACACTGTGCCAATTCTGACCACAGACGACGTGCAGACAGACAGACAACCAAACACTGAAGTACTAAAGACTGCAGGACAATAACGCCCTGATGTCGTACGAAGTAAAAAACACAACTGGCCACGCACTATTGTGACTGGGAATGAGTACTTGCCACGATATAATGTAGTATAACGTTAAAAAGCTCTGATGATCTGAATGATTGTGACCGGAAAGACGTCGATGTAATGTCAAAGTCAGCTATGACCAGAAGTGGACCTGACTCACGGGAATACACCGGCGCACGATGGAAGAGAGTTGCCGTTATGCCAACTGAGCATGCTTATTGTGGTTTGCGATGATCAGGGCACTGATATGGATAACTTCTGAGCATGTTATAAATGACCTTATCTTTGTCATCAAGTACTCCCTTTGCGTGATTTAAGAATTAAACCATGAACATAATACAACTTCAGAGTGATTGTTATGACTCAGAGCGTCATGGGAAAAAGCCTCACCTTAGTGCTGTTCACCTCCCTGCCTGAGGGGGGTGCTGTGATATGGTTTGCCTTGCCCGGTGCTGTTTCTTTCGTTGCAGGTAATTGGACGGCTACTTAGGCGCTCTCTCTCCAGCTTCCAACCGGGCCATGCTGCATAACACGGGTTCTTGGGTGGTGGGGTTTAGAAAGCGTGTCGGTAGGGGTGAGAAGCCCTTTTTGTTTAACAATGTTTTCTCCTGTTTTCTGGCAGGGAGATAGGTAAGACATCTGTACTTTCTTTTGTTTCTTTTGTGGTCTAGGGAAGTTAGGTGACGTACACATATTGTTTGTTATTTTGGGCCAGGCTCGCCCTGAAGAATTTATGACAGAGTGAAAAAATAAACAACCATTGTACCATACCACTGCAGCATTGGTCCTAATTTGGGAGGTGGGGAGACCCGTCCGTATGTTACGCTGAGGCTCCCCTAGGCCGGGCGTAACAGTCATAAGGGTTCATGCAGTTATGCAAGGTACGCCAATATTGTAAATATAAAGTATACTCTGTATATTTATACATTAATAATGTTGACAACATAAGACCGAGAGCAACTATAATTTTCAGCAAGTATAGAAAATATCTTTTCTGAGCTGTTTTTGTCGGACAATGAAAATCAAGTTCTGCTAAATGATCACACAGAAAAATAATCTGTTCAGCTTGGGACATTTGTCGAACTGCCAGGCACTTATGAGCCTCTTCAAGCCATTTCTCAACAGTTAGCAAATCAACAGACAATTTACCAGAACACTTTGGACACTTTCACCCTCTTGGAACATACACAAATTGAGTTTGTACTGGAGCAGCAATCGCTACAGCTAATCCCCGTTAATCTTGATTGCATATACCACCACTGTTTTTCCCACTACACTCAACTGTCTATCACTATACAACCCAGGGCCAAATACAAGAAAAAGACAAATGGATGGCAAGTAGTCTCGGTCTATATATAGATCGTGCCGACAACACCAATTGTGACCCGGTGATATACCCCGCACGACGCCCAGCGTAAACTGGAGCCAGAGACTACATACCAAACATACCATTTATTGACAAATTGGGTAAACTATACCTAAATCAAAAGTGCACAAACCAAAAGGTAAATCATGTGGGACTAAAACTCCACTGTCAGGGAGGTCAGTGTAGAGCTAAATAAAAAACAGTAAATAGTCACACAAACCAAATAAAATGTACTTATTCACAGCAAACACAATAACTAACACAATAGTAAAATTCCCATGCAAAATATATGGCTGCTCTGTCACTGTGTCCCTCTCTTCAGCACAGCACAAAACCCCACAAGCTAAAATCAAACATAAAAAGGCCCACGTAATTGATTACTTTAAAAAGGACATGTAAATGTAAAAGGCCTGGGAAAAACAGTGGTCGCTCCTTCAAGGACTCTTTAAAAACGAAAGAAACAAAACATTATATCACATTGCTAAAATCATGCTTTTAGAACCTGCATCAAAAGGAAGGAGAGCTCACCAAATTAGACCCCCAACACAGCTGGCCTCAGCTGCTCTCAGGTGTGTGGTTAGTGGTTAGGAAGAAAGGCGCAGGTGAGCTTCCTACCCCTTTTTAACGCCTCTGCCCCTCTGCCTGGGTCCTTAATTGCAGGCTGCCTGTGGCCTGCCTTACCACATTTACTAGTTTGTTCAGTCTCTTCCTGTCAGCTGTCGAGATGTCCGCTCCAGTAGACCACTATGTAAACGCAGTGGCGGGCCGTCAGGGCCTGCTAAGCCTTCTCTGCTGGCCTAAACAGAATCACAAAGTAAATTTAAATGTTTTATATATATATATATATATATATATATATATATATATATATATATATATATATATATATGTATATATATGTATGTATATATATATATATATATATACATACAGTCAGGTCCATAACTATTTGGACATTGACACATTTTTCATTATTTTGGCTCTGTACACCACATCAATGGAGTTGAAATGAAAAAATCTAGATGTGCTTTAAGTGCAGACTTTGAGCTTTAATTTGAGGGTATTCACATCCAAATCAGGTGAACGGTGTAGGAACTAAAAAAAACCTCTTTTTTTTCCTCCTACATTTGAATTTGTTGTAGTTCCTACACCGTTCACCTGATTTGATCATTTCAACTCCATTGTTGTGGTGTACAGAGCCAAAATAATGAATGTGTTAATGTCCAAATATTTATGGACCTGACTGTATATATATATATACTGTATATATATATATATATATATATATATATATATATATATATATATATATATATATATATATTTTTTTTTTTTTTAATAATTAAAAGTTATACCTATTTTAAAATGTAATTGTTTTTCACAAATATAATGAATTATAATGATGTTTCCCTATTAGCTTATTTTCTCATTGCACAGCTCCTGTGTTGCTCTGTTGCTCTGCCTTCTGCCTTCAGCCTGCTGTGCTGACTGCTCATCCAATCACATTTCACCTCTCTTTCTCTATGCAATCAAGAGCATGTATGCAATCAAGAGCTGGTTAAACAGTGAAGGTAAAGTTGGAAGCCTTCTGGTAGGTCTGGACAGTATACATTTCTTTATTACAAAAAAGTTAGAAAATATGCATACATCTATAGCTTATCCAGGTTCATGGCATAATAATAGTAACCAGAAGCTTTACTTTCCCTTTTTCTTGTCCTGGTCACAACTGTCCTAAAAAGGCAACTTTGGCTGCGTTGTGATGTGCCTTGCTGTTCCCCGTTGAAGAGCATGATGAGAATTGTAATTGTTTAGGAAATAAGAGAAGGTGAGGTGAAATACAGGGGAAAGCCTAAAGAAGATAGATGAAACAGGAAGGGAGAAGTTCGGTCACTCCCACTGAGAGAAAGTTGTCACCAGAGTAAAAGAAGGAGGGACGTTGATGAAGAAAAGAGATGAATCAGATGTATGACGAGCTCAGCAGCATCGTGTCTCCTCTTCCTGAGAATGAAAACCCTTGAAGAAGCTGAACTTTGCTTTCCACAACTCCTCAACTCCTCCTGCAGGAAGGCCATGCGTCCTCACTCTGTATCTATACTCATTTACATTGTACTGTCCTCCATCTCTCTGCTCACTGTGACTCTAAACCTGCTGGTCATCATCTCCATCTCCCACTTCAGGTATTCATGTGTTTTATCAATTTATAAAACTGGTATCTGAACAGAAATAAATAGTTATTGGTACAGAACAAAACAAAATATCAGATCTCAGACTGTGAAGGAAATATGTTTTTGCGTTTCAGACATTGCTTTTATTTGAAGCTACCAATAATGATCAGCATGTTGTTCTCTTATCTCTCCAGGCAGCTCCACACACCCACCAACCTCCTCCTCCTCTCTCTGGCTGTCTCAGATTTCTTCGTGGGCTTCCTCATGTTGTTTCAAATTATGCTCATAGACGGCTGCTGGTTGCTCGGTGACCTCATGTGTATTCTGTATTATGTTGTGGACTATATTATTACTTCTGCCTCAATAGGAATCATGGTGCTCATATCAGTTGACCGATATGTGGCTATTTGTGAGCCTCTACATTATCTCAACAAAGTCACACCAAAAAGAGTTCAAGTCTGTGTTTGTCTGTGTTGGATATGTTCTGCTTTCCTTCACAGTCTGCTGCTAAAGAATAACCTGGAAAAACCAGGCAGGTATAATTCCTGTTTTGGAGAGTGTGTCCTTGTTATTAACTACATTGCTGGACTTGCAGATCTTTTTTTGTCCTTTATTGGTCCTGTCACTGTCATCATAGTTCTGTATATGAGAGTTTTTGTGGTGGCTGTGTCTCAGGCTCGTGCCATGCGGTCTCATGTTGCAGCTTTCTCTCTCAAGTGTTCAGTGACTGTAACTGCTAAAAGATCTGAAATGAAAGCAGCCAGAGCTCTTGGTGTTGTTATTGTTGTGTTTCTATTGTGCCTCTGCCCATATTTTAGTGCTGCACTCACCGGCCAGGACACTTTACTTAATGCCTCATCTGCTGCCTTTGTAATATGTCTGTTCTATTTCAACTCCTGTCTTAACCCTATGATCTATGCCTTTTTTTACCCCTGGTTTAGAAAAGCTATCAAGCTCATTGTTACTCTTAAGATTCTGCAGCCTGGCTCATGTCAGACCAACATGCTGTAGAGAGACACTGCATGGCTGCAAACATGTACTTGATCACCTTGGTGAGAATGTAATAACAGATGTAAAAGTCTTGGTACAGTAACCTTTGTGTGAACACTTTTACATTCAGATCATATGTGTGTCTTTACATTGTGTACTGTTGCAATGCAACAGTGAATCAACTTTGAAACTACTACTACTCGAGAAAAACTGTTGCCTGACTCGTGTGTAAAAATGAGTTGATGGACTCTTGGACTATTATAGAAATGCTGTTTTCTTTTTTGTGATTCCAACATGTCTTTAGTTGCACTGTGTGACTGTAGCTAAAGGCCTTAATGCAACTCTCTCTTTCCTGTTTAGAAAGAGGAGCCTGCCAGCATCCTTTCAAGGGGCCTTTCACAGATTTTACAAATGGTTTGCAAACATGTTTTAATTTGAAGATCTTTTTATTGAACATATCTGTGAAACTGTGATCAGCAACTGTACTTACTTCTCCTCAGTTTGGTTTGACTGTGAGGTGGATTTAAATCTTTTCTCTCTTACGCAAGTTAATAAGATCACTCCAATGTACCTTGATTTGAAAAAAAAAGAAGTAAACGAACGAGTGTAATGCTGTTTGTTTGGTTTATCTGTTATATGAAAGGTCTCACTCAATGTGAGGAAATAATCGGCAGGTGAAAAAATACCTACTTTACAGGCTTGAAAGAGACATTTTTCAATGAGGGGCACCTCCTCAACAGTTAATCCAAAAGAAAAAAAGCTTGGGATGTTTGCACATGCATTCAAATGGTGGCCTGTAGTGTTTTCTTTTGAACAAACAATAGTATTGTTTATCTAAAATGCAAGTTTGTAAATCCTGACAACTTCTGAAATCAGGAAAGAACCAAAAATACTGATTGCCTTCAGGTCTTATTTATGCATTAAGGTCTTATGCATTAAGCCACCAGACACAGAAACAGCTTCTTTCCACAAGCCGTCACTCTGATGAACAATTAATCAGACTCCTTCACTTGCACTACTGTTGTCTTTAATTGTCTTTTTTTTCTCTCTGTTGTCTTTAATGTCTTTTTTTATCTTGTTTATTGCATATTGTGTACGTATATCAGTACGAAGAGCTACGTGAAACCGGAGTCAAATTCCATATATGTGTAAACACACATGGCCAATAAAGATGATTCTGATTCTAAGAATAAAGACTAGAATCCTGATTATGTGATTATGTTGTACAACACTCTTCATCACTAAATCTCTCTCCATCCCTCTGTCACAGAAACACACAGATGCATTGACGCTGTCTCTCTTCTCTGTCACACTCTTATCTGCACATCTCTTCATTCTAAGTGCAGTCTTGGTTATGTTTCCTCTCCTTAGCTGATGTAACGAACCTTAACAACCATCTCTCTCCACAAATATCAGTCACATTTGTTAATTATTTTGTGTGGTTCTCACTGTAAAGCTATTTATGTATTTTATTTTCTTGATTACAAAATAAACCCTATAGCTCAAAGCTCATTAACGCTGTTCTTACACAGAAATATATAAGCAAGTCCAAAAACTGAGTTTAGAAGAAGGCTTTGGGGGCATGCCTTTATAATATATATATATATATATATATATATATATATATATATATATATATATATATATATATATATATATATATACAATGACCTAAATATGTACATTTAAGATGTTTAAAGAGTAAACTTTTGTGTAACAAAACGATTTAAACCCATGTCAGTGGGCATTAGTTTAAATGATTTGTCATGCTGTCATACATGAGAACCAAGGTAAATGTTTCAATTAATGATTCAATCTTTAATCTGAAAATACTCTGTACAATGTGTGTTCCTTTCTCTTGTCACTTGTCTCTCTTGCCAACTTGAATAAAATATTTTTACTAATATTATATACTCCTTATTTATTTCATCTTTGTGCTTGAGTTTGACTGAATTATAGAAATATGTCTCAAACAGAAAATAAACATAAGCAAAGTGTGTGTTTTCAAAAACATATTCATGTAATAATAATACTAATATGATATTGTTGTGGAAATTAATGTATAGTTTCCTTGTAAGAAATCAACAGTACTTTAAGCACGTTAGTCTTTTAATACTTTATTACAGGATAAGATATAGAAAGATTATAATGAGTTTACAAGTCATCAAACATGAGCCATAGTAGAGACAGAAGTCATGGTACATTCAGCTGAATGGGACAGAGGGTTCTGTAGCCGTAATCGATCACTTTTGAGTTGTGTAAAAGAATGTAAACAATGGACAAGTCAGACACAGGTGTCCAGTAAACACATCTGACGAAAAGCATAGTTCCTAAACTCTATAATTACTCAGAGTGCATCGGATTAATTTTTTCCCCAGACAGTTATTACACTATAATTATGCTCTGTGTTTATTTTGTTTAATTGAGTGTATAATTTCCACTGTATAACCCAAATAACCTACTGTATATATGTCAGTAGCAATCACAGGGTTTATCCTAAAAAAACATATCACGCCTTTTGCTGATCGATTTAATACGAGATGGAAAGATAAGATATATGAACAGATATTCATTTATTAGTCCCACAGTGGGGACATTTACAAACGGAATAAAGTGCACACAACAGACATAGAAAATAAATAAAAATAAAGTGATATAAATGATAAACAGTAAAAACAGTAATAAAAACAGTAAATAATCTACAATAACTGAATAGTATATATACAGACAGAATAAATATAACTATTTTGCACAGTGTATTTATACTGCACAGATTTTTGTGGTCTACTGGGAGCTCCGCTGGTTGTGCAGCCTGACAGCAACAGAAAGGAAGGACTTGTGGTACCTCTCCTTCACACACAGGGAATGAATCAGCCGGTGGCGGAAGGAGCTGTGCAGAGCTGCCAGAGTGTCCTGCATGGAGTGGGAGGTGTTGTCCATCAGGGATGATAGCTTAACCATGATAGCTTAGCCATCGTCCTCCTGTCTCCCACCACCTCTACCGTATCCAGAAGACACCCCAGCACACCGCTGGCCTTCTTTACTAGTTTGTTCAGTCTCTTCCTGTCAGCTGTCGAGATAACACCGCTCCAGTAGACCACTACGTAAAAGATGGGTGATCCAACCACCGAGTGAAAAAAGGTCCTCAGGTGTGCTCCCTGCACTCCAAGAGACCTCAGTCTCAGTTGGTTCAGCTCTTAGTTACATTGCTGAACTGCTGCCCTCTTTGAGCAGAGGTACCTAAGTCCCTCAGTGGGCGTTTGCAGTCACTAACCCTCAGCTCTGGAAGTCCCTACCTGAAGATCTGAGACTTTTAAAAATCCGTAACATGTTTTAAAACACTTCTCAAAATGTGTTCTTGGCACCAAGTCAAACACGTTTTCAGTAGGTGTTGGGTGGCAAGCCGGTGTCTCTCTTTACCAATTCTGTAAGTGATTTTCATAGATAGGATCTCAAAGTGGAGCCGGGGTTAAGAGAGTGTCCCGTTTGTTGACCTTACTTTTCTGCTCTTTGCAGATGATGTGGTTCTGTTGGCTCAGATAGGTGGAGCAGGACAGGACAAAGAACAAGAGGCCAGAAGCACAGACGGCACCACACAGGAAGTATGCCGACAGACAGAACAAACAGAACAGACTCAGCTTGAAAAGGCGAGTCATTCGAAAAACAGCAGAATCACAGAAACAGGCAATGAGGGAGCAAACCCATTCTCACTCTCAATTTATCAAATACTTACACTCGTGTCCTTTTTTGTCTTTTCCCTCATCAGCGACTGGAGGGGTCCTGATGAGCCAGACGTCCACCTCTTCTACAATCCCCAAATCCTGCATGCAGATTGGCGCTTCCCTCATATGGGAGGGGAGGTCCATCCCACTCCAAGCCTTGGTAGATTCCGGGGCAGATGCAAACTTTATTGACAGCCTTCAACACCCCCCCGGGCCATTTTGAGTACTTCGTCATGCCCTTGGGCCTCACCAATACCCCTGCAGTTTTCCAAACCATGATCAATGATGTCCTCCGTGACATGCTCAACCGTTTCATCTTCGTATACCTCTACGATATCCTCATCTTCTCCCGGAACATGGAGGAACACACCCAACACGTCAGGCTTGTGTTGCGCCGGCTACTGGAGAACAAGCTTTTCGTCAAGGCGGAGAAATGTGAGTTTCATGTAACCACCGTCAGCTTCCTTGGCTTCATCATCCAGCAGGGCCAGGTGAGGGCAGATCCAGCAAAGGTTCAGGCAGTGGTTGAGTGGCCCATGCCCACCACTCGCAAACAGCTACAGCAGTTCCTTGGGTTTGCTGATTTCTACAGACGGTTAATCCGAGACTACAGCAAAGTAGCTGCTCCCCTCACGCAACTCACCTCTACTGCTGCCCCATTTCCTTGGACTACGGAGGCAGACTCTGCTTTTCCACCCTGAAGAGTCTATTCACTTCTGCCCCGGTGTTAATTCACCCAGATCCCTCTCTACAGTCCATGGTGGAGGTGGATGCCTCGCATTCGGGTGTCGGGGCTGTCCTCTCTCAGTGGGCCCCTCAGGATCAGAAGCTGCACCCCTGCACCTTCTTTTCCCAGCGTATTTCACCTGTGGAGCGCAACTACGATGTGGGTAACCGAGAGCTATTGGCTGTGGTTCTGGCTTTGGAAAAATGTAGGCACTGGTTGGAGGGAGCAGAGCAACCGTTCATAGTTTGGACCGACCACAAAAAACTCTCTTACCCGGGGAACGGTCCCCCAAACCGTCTGTTTGTGCATGACACCGTCCGATCACAAGTCTTACAATGGGGGCCTGCCACCTTGGGTTCTGCCACATTCTCGCTTTCATAAGACAACGGTTCTGGTGGCCACCCATGCCTTTGGTTCAGCCTGCTCAGTCTGTGCCCGCAGCAAGGCTGCCCACCAACCCTTGGCGGGCCAGTTGCGCCCTTTGCCTCTTCCCCACCGCCCCAGGTCCCACATAGTAGTGGACTTTGTCACTGGCCCGCCCCCTTTGGAAGGAAACACCGCCATACTAACGGTTGATAACTGTTTTTCCAAGGCGGTCCACTTCATTCCCCTCCCCAAATTGCCTTCGGCCACTGAAATTGCTAACCTCCGTGTCCTCCATGTCTTCCGACTCCACGGCATCCACCAGGACGTGTCGGATCGAGGACCTCCGTTTTCTTCTCAGGTCTGGAAAGCCTTCTGACAAGCCCTAGGTACTACTGCCAATCTCTCCTCGGGATACCGCCACAAGAATAGCGGCCAGACGGAGCAGGTGAACAAGGATTTGGAGACAGCATTACGTTGCATCACTGCTCGCCACCCGTCCTCCTGGTCCGCACACGTGCCGTGATTTGAATATACCCATAACTCTCTGACCAGCTCCGCCACAGGCATGTCCCCCTTCATGGCCTCCTTGGGATCCCAACCGTCCCTGTTTCCAGTACAGGAGGAGGAAGCGGCGGTGCCCTCCGTTCAAGCAGGTCCAGAGGCAGGTCCGGTCTGTGCTCCTTCGTTCGATCGCCCGCACCAGGCGCCTGGGCAACCGGCGCCAAATCCGTGCACCCACCTATCGCCCTCGTCAGAAAGTGTGGCTCTCTTAGCGGGACTTACCCCTTCAGGTCAAGTCCCGCAAACTGGCACCCCGCTTCATTGGACCCTATGAGGTGGATAAAATCATCAATCCCTCTGTGGTCCGGTTCAAACTCCGGTCCTCATTAAAGGTGCACCCAACCTTCCTTGTCTCCCTACTCAAACCGGTGTCCTCCAGTCCCGTGTCTCCTCCTTCTCCCCAAAACCAAACCCTTACTGCTAGGTCAGTGTTCCTCAGCATTTGATACCGATGCACACTTTAGCATCTGTATGTGACACCAGGCTTTCAACTACTGCCTAAGTCACACTACACGACTTAAGCGCTAGATTTCAACTCGCAAACAGTTTTTGGAGCTCCCAAACAAACACACAAGGTAAGATCAGCACTTCCACACGGTGCTTCAGCATTATGCATGAACTGTTTAAAGTTGTGAGCCGGGAAGCTCGCCAGTGCATCAAGGCCTTATTCCACATGTCTAGCATTCTGAATATCTGAACAAGTCAGGGAGGTGAGAACCACACAAACTGTTAAAATGTGTTACGTCAGTGAAGGTAAAGTTGGAAGCCTTCTGGTAGGTCTGGACAGTATATATTTCTTTATTACAAAAAGTTTGAAAATAGGCATACATCTATAGCTCATCCAGGTTCATGGCATAATAATAGTAACCAGAAGCTTTACTTTCCCTTTTTCTTGTCCTGGTCACAACTGTCCTAAAAAGGCAACTTTGGCTGCGTTGTGATGTGCCTTGCTGTTCCCAGTTGAAGAGCATGATGCAAATTATAACTGTTTAGGACATAAGAGAAGGTTAGGTGAAATACAGGGGAAAGCCTAAAGAAGATAGATGAAACAGGAAGGTCAGTGGTGGGCCATCAGGGCCTGCTAAGCCTTCTCTGCTGGCCTAAACAGAATCGCAAAGTTATAGCTATTTTATAAAAAAATATATATTAAAGCATCCCGTCATGCGCGTATTAATGTGTACGATATCAGACAGCAGGCCTCGGTATAGGCCCGCCACTGAGGAAGGGAAAAGTTCAGTCACTCCCACTGAGAGAAAGTTGTCACCAGAGTAAAAGAAGGAGGGACGTTGATGAAGAAAAGAGATTAATCAGATGTATGGCGAGCTCAGCAGCATCTTGTCTCCTCTTCCTGAGAATGAAAACCTTTGAAGAAGCTGAACTTTGCTTTCCACAACTCCTCAACTCCTCCTGCAGGAAGGCCATGCATCCTCACTCTGTATCTATGCTCGCTTACATTGTACTGTCCTCCATCTCTCTGCTCACTGTGACTCTAAACCTGCTGGTCATCATCTCCATCTCCCACTTCAGGTATTCATGTGTTTTATTGATTTATAAAACTGGTATCTGTACAGAAAGAAAATATTAACGGAACAGAAGAAAACAAAATAACAGATCTCAGACTTTTCAGGGAAATATGTGTTTGTGTTTCAGTCATTGATTTGATGTCTTAGAATAACAATTGAAGCTACTACTAATAATAATAAGCATGCTGTTCTCTTTTCTCTCCAGGCAGCTCCACACACCCACCAACCTCCTCCTCCTCTCTTTGGCTGTCTCAGATTTCTTCGTTGGCTTCCTCATGTTGTTTCAAATTATGCTCTTAGACGGCTGCTGGTTGTTCGGTGACCTCATGTGTACTCTGTGGATGTATCTAACATACATCATAACGTCTGCCTCAGTAGGAACCATGGTGCTCATATCAGTTGACCGATATGTGGCTATTTGTGAGCCTCTACATTATCTCAACAAAGTCACACCAAAAAGAGTTCAAGTCTGTGTTTGGCTGTGTTGGATATGTTCTGCTGTCATTCACAGTCTGCTGCTGAAGGATAACCTGGAACAACCAGGCAGGTATAATTCCTGCATTGGAGAGTGTGTCATTGTTATTAACTACATTGCTGGACTTGCAGATATTTTTTTGTCCTTCATTGGTCCTGTCACTGTCATCATAGTTCTGTATATGAGAGTGTTTGTGGTGGCTGTGTCTCAGGCTCGTGCCATGCGGTCTCATGTTACAGCTTTCTCTCTCAAGTGTTCAGTGACTGTAACTGCTAAAAGATCTGAAATGAAAGCAGCCAGGACTCTTGGTGTTGTTATTGTTGTGTTTCTATTATGCATCTGCCCATATTTTAGTGCTGCACTCACCGGCGAGGACACCTTACTTAATATCTCATCTGCTTTCTTTGTAACATATCTGTTCTATTTCAACTCCTGTCTTAACCCTGTGATCTATGCCTTTTTTTACCCCTGGTTTAGAAAAGCTATCAAGCTCATTGTTACTCTTAAGATACTGCAGCCTGGCTCATGTCAGACCAACATGCTGTAGAGAGACACTGCATGGCTGCAAACATGTACTTGATCACCTTGGTGAGAATGTAATAACAGATGTAAAAGTCTTGGTACAGTAACCTTTGTGTCAGACATGTCAGACCAACATGCTGTAGAGAGACACTGCATGGTGGATACATTTGGTCATGCTGGTGAGAATTTAGTCACAGACGTAAAAGTCTTGTCACAGTGTAAACACTGTTACATTCATATCATATATGTGTCTTTACATTGTATACTGTTTAAATGCAACATTGAAGCAACTGTGAACAATTACAACTACTCTAGCTACTCTTTTATTTTGCCTGACTCCTGTGAGGCCAACATAAAACAAAGTAATTGAAGGATCATGGACGAATATAGAAATGCTGTTGACATACAGTATATGGGGGCTGCACGGTGGTGTGGTGGCTAACACATCTCCTCGTAGCAAGAGTGACTCAGGTTTCAGTCTTGGGCTGGCCGAAATTTTGTATGGAGAAGTTGTCCGGATAATAGATGGATGTTGGCATTTTTGGATCTCAAAAGGTCTTTCGTTACACTTCATGATTCTGTAGCTAAACACATGAAGGGGTAATGCAATTCTCTTTTTCCCTATTTTCACGGACCTTTCACAGATTTTACAAATCTAAAGTGGATATGACAAGTGGATATCTGGAGCTGTTGGAGGACAGCCAAAGTGTTAAACTCTGCCACTCTGTATTCTTTTGGGGATTCCACACACAGAAATGCACTTGCTAAGACAACCGAATGCACAGAGATAGTATGCAGCAGACACTTCAATCACTTCATTATGTAAGGTAATGAAATGATGATGCAGCTAAACTTGGAACAATGTAAACATGGTGCAATGTCAGTTAAATGGTGGCCTGCTGTGTTTTCTTGTGAGCAAACAACAGTTACGTTTACTTTCAATGTAAGTTTGTAGATCCTGACAACTCCTGAAATCGGGAGAGAAAGAAATGAAGGCTGATTGCTTTAAGATTGTATGTATTCTAAGAATAAAGACTAGCATCCTGATAATATTCTAATATTCAATGGAGAGAAAGTTATGCAACACTCTTCCTCACACACAGCCTGTTCTGCGTACTCTCAGTCAGTGTGTGCTGTGTACTGCAAATTAATGAGTAAGTAAGACATAACTTGCTGAAATATATTAACTTAACCTTCCTCTTGTGTTAGGGTCAGCACCGACCCGTTTTAGGTTTTTAAATGCATAAAAGAACCACATAAATGTGTTTATCGCATCATGGCTTTTTGACTTTGTCGGGAACCTCCATTTCAACTAAATAAAAAAAATGTTTCACTAAATTATAAAATACTCTGGTTGAAATGATGACCTTTGTGTTGTTAGGGTCGGTTTCGACCCAGTTATAAACATAATATTTATAAGAATAAGATTTGCTTGATTGGTTGTTGCTTGATTGACCTTGCAAATCTATATTTTGTGTTATGACTTGTTCTGCTTTTCATTTTGTGTTTGTATTAAAGTTCTATTGCTGAAAAAAAATACTTTTTAGCCTTTTTCTTGAAGTAAATATACATGGGTCGAAATTGACCCGTAACCCATAGATGTTACTATAGTTAATAATATTAAAATGAAAAAATAAATAAAACAAATGTATTTAAGAGCTGTGTTCTAATACCCCTCAGTAATAGTCAGGTAACACCACAACCTTTTATTTACTCATATGATTCTCTTGAGGTTCATTTTACCATGTTGTTAATTGAAATCGAGGGTATCCTGACAAAGAAAAGGCCCAGAGGCCCACAGCAAACAATCTCAGGATTTTTAATGGATTTACTGAGGACCCCTTTCCCACAGAGGGTTACGGAGAGTTATGTGCGTCTGGTGAGTGAAATGCTGGTTGTGTCACTGTTTTTTACATTCGCGGTCGTATTTAATCATAAACAAGAAGAAGCCACGGCACTGTTGCTGCTGCTGGTCCCGTGCCTCTCCCCGCAGCTCCGCTGTGTGTGTGTGTGCAGTGTGTGTGTGCACTGTGCAGGGTTTCAGTGCCCCGTTTTGTTGGGCAAACAGCTTAGCCACTGATTTAACAGCTGGGTGCGCCGAACAGCTGATCCACTGAATGCTTATATAAAAAACCCACGGCCCGCCACTGGTTAATATATTGGAGGACCCCTAAAATCATGTGTCACATTGGATCAAAGTCTAACGTGATCGCTAATATTCCATTAAGGTTTAATATGACCTCATATATTACATCATTGTCTAATGTGACTTCATACAGTACATCGCGGGACCTTTCTCAAACCACCCCGTACACCCTCTCCTTACCCACTGCCACTCCTCTTGGGTGCATACGAGTGGAGGGTCAGTCCTATTAATTGCAATCCCAAACTAAATAGTGGGAAGAGGAAATGTGCTACGTGGCCTTTCAACAGCGAGCCTGCATCGATGCTGCTTCACTGACCACGTGCATGGGACACGAATGCATGTTCCATGCAACTAGCTGTACAAACATAACCTGCTCAAACTAAGATAGAGGCTGCGGTTGAATAGTCCATTTTGGTTAGGAACCTTCCTAACTGAGTGAAATGACCCGGAAGTACCTTAGTGGCCGCCATGATAAGTGCCGGTCGAATTCTCTAAACGCGAAAGGAAAGGAGCTTCAATGCTTCCTAACTTAGCTCCTTTAGCATAGGAACCACTGGACCTGCCTTTACGAAAGGAAAGGAGAGAATGACGACCCACAATTCCTTGCGGCGGCAACTTTTAAAGTGACGTATCATTCGGCCGTTCACGAGAACAAACGATCATGACCGAGAAACGCAGATCATGTAAATAATCATTAGCATAACTTGGAAATACTTTCAATAATCTGTTAAACCTGCTGGCAAACTATGAACGTTACGTCGCTGAAAACTGCTGTAAAGTGATCAAACTGCTGTAAAGTGATCAAACTGACGTATTTGATATTCTCTCTCTGTACCCACGTACAGAAAGCAGTACACATGTTCATTTGATGGGACAGTTTTGTGTATCTAAAAGGACTGTTGCAAAAACCAAGAAGTTCATAAACATAGAACACAAGAAGATGTTTAAAAAATAAAGGAAATGATACAAAAGAAGGGTTGGCGAACACTTTAATTTTGTTTGTTTCTCTGTACAGTTATAGGAAACAAAGAAAAAACATGCTGTTATTAAGTAAACCCTACTTTGGTAATGAACCAGATTCAGATTTCACATTTTTATTGCTGCTGTAAAGTTGGGCTTGACTCACTTTTAGAGCCAGCCTCAAGTGGCCATTTGAGGAAACAGTTTTTGGGACTTCCACGTTGGCTTAATTTCTCAGCACTGAAAGTAGCAGCTTGGTTGGGTTGCAAGTATAGTTTCACCTTAAGTAATGACAATGGACACACTTGATTGTCTATTAAAGAACATTATTCACAAAGGTTTAAGATGTAATACGATAATACAGAACTTTATTCAACTTTATATTAACAGCAGTTTACAAAGTAGAAAAGAGTTTGAATACATGGAGCGCAATTAGAAATATATATTGTCCATAATGTCCAAATCCAGAATAATATGAAGTAAAAATATTACCATATTAAAAACAACACTGTGTCTGAAGCCATTACAATTTTTGACTTTAGTTTAGCGTATACAGCTATACAACAGCAAATACATTTCCATCTCCATAGACCAGTTTGTCTCTAAAGTAGTGTCATATCACAAGAGTCAGGCTGAAGTATCTTAAATGTTAAAATGAGTTTCATAGATTTTCTAAACCAGGTGTAAAAAAAGGCATACATGAGTGGGTTTAGACAAGAGTTACAAAAGAACAGCCAGGTTACAAATGTCGGAGATATGTTCTGGACTGAAAAGGCAGAAAAGTATAACGGACAAAGGCAGATCAGGAACACAACCACAACAACACCAAGAGTCCCGGCTGCTTTCATCTCAGATTTCTTAGCAGTTACACCCACTGGACACTGTTGTGTGACCGATGCAATGTGGGTCCGCATGGCTTGAGCCTGAGATACAGCCACCACAAATATCCTCATATACAGAACAATGATGACAGCAATGGGGCCGATAACGGTGAGGACAAAGTCAACAGATCCTGTGATCCAGTGAAAAACAATTATACATTCTCCGTAGCAGGAATAATCTGAATCAGGGTGTATCAGAGAATCCATCAAAATGAGAATACTGTAGAGAACAGAGTAAATCCAAAAGAGACACACACAGATTTTCGTTTTGTCCAAAGTAACTCTAGTGTTGTAGTGTAGAGGGTCACAAATAGCCAAATAACGATCAATTGCTATAAACACCATATTTCCGATCGAAGAATAAATAATGGTATAATCGATAACATAATACAGAGCACACATGAAGTCACCCAGGAACCAGCAAGCCTCTGTAAAAAGGATATCAACCGGCATCAGCAGGAGGCCCACGAGGAAATCTGAGACAGCCAGGGAGAGGATGAGGAAGTTCGTGGGGCTGTGGAGCTGCCTGGAGAGGAAGCAAAACATCACTTTTGAGATTGTTTACAATGGTAGATGGATAAATAACATAAATGAGTGTAACATTATATTTGAATTCATAATATTTCCTAGTCAGGATATTTTAAATACAGATATATTATGTATATTCACATTAAATGGAAGACATGTAAATCATGTTCATTTTCATTGTGTATATATGCATCAGTTCATTCATTAGTTTTAGAGTGAATCTCTGCCTGAAGTGGGAGATGGAGATGATGACCAGCAGGTTGAGAGCTGCAGTGAGCAGAGAGATGAAAGACAGCAGAATGCTAACAAGCATGCCGTCCGACTGAGGTTTCCTGCAGGAATTGTTGAGGAGTGGAAAGCAGAGTTCAGCGCCTTCAGTCGTCTCCATATTCAGAGGAAGGAGGTGCGAGGAGGCTGAGTTCTGGCAGCTTTTGGACTAAAGCTCTCTGTTACACAACTGATGTATCATTTTTCTTGTCTCGTCATTTCTCTCGTGCTCAGTTTTTTTTGTCCAGTAGAGACTGAAGTCCCTCCCCTTCACTTTGCTTTCTCTGGTCATCTTCATCTCGACCTTCATCACTTACTTCCCTACATCTCACACTTGGGTTATTCAGTCATTGACCACTTTACCTTTTTGAATCATGGTTTCCTTTTCATCCTTGCTGGTCAATTTGATTAGCTGTACACTCTAAAACATAATAAATGGAAACTATTTGTTTTCAAGGTCAATTTAAATGGAACATATTTCAATAATGTATTCATTTTTTAGTCTGTTTTAATGGAGTGCAAGTCATCCACAAAAAGCCCTATAGGCCCACTGTAGGTTAGGCCATACGGAGTACACAGAAGTTCTCGTCTTGGTCCTGATGAACCGCAGCCCCCTGCCGGATGGAAGAGACTCGAACAGTTTGGGACCGGGGGTAGAGTGGCCGGCTACAATCTTACTTGGCCGTGCAGGGTCCTTGAGGCTAAACAAGTCATGGAGGGAAGGCAGATTGCAGCCAATCACCCTCTCAGCAGAATGGATGATGTGCTGCAGTCTGCCCTTGTCCTTGGCAGTGGTTGCAGCGTACCAGATGCTGATGGAGGAGCAGAGGATGGACTCAATGATGACAGTGGAGAAGTGCACCATCATGGTCTTTGGTAGGTTGAATTTCTGCAGCAGCCACTGCCAAGGACAACGGCAGACTGCAGCGTATTATTGGCTTTGCTGACAGGGTGATTAGCTGCAATCTGCCTTCCCTCCATGACTTGTTCGCCTCCAGGACCCTGAACGGGCAAGGAAGATTGTAGCCGACTGCTCTCACCCTGGTCACAAACAGTTCGAGTCCCTTCCATCTGGCAGGAGGCTGCGGTCCATCAGGACCAAGGCCTCACGCCACAAGAACAGTTTCTTTCCATCTGCAGTCGGGTTCATCAACAAAGCCCGGGACCCCCACTAACTGACTCTGACTCTAACTGACACTGGATATATTCCGTCTCGCGCATGCGCAGGTCGAGTATTTATAACAACAAAGTCACTTGTGACCTCGGATGACCCCCAGCCGGGTATAACTTCCGGCATCATCCTGAGATCAGTCCTTTATCATCTTCTTGCTGCGCAGGCTAACTACTATGTTAGCATCAGCTAAAGCTGGATTTGTAGAAAAGAAGCTTGTCGCTTGTCCCTTGTAGCCTTGTGACCACTGGTCGGAGTCGAGAGTCTCTCACCCTCCAAAGGCTGCGACAGCTATAACCTCTTAGGAGGAAACGGTGCGCTTTCGACGTTCGGACCATCGAGCCGGACGGCGTTCCTACCTTCGGTCATCACCAGGTTTGCACCTTCACACCCTGAAGCATCAACGGGTGAGATCGATTTGATTTAAGTTGCCACAGAACCGGTCTCCACAGAGGACACCAGGAATCACAACTACTGGACTAGTGAAGAGAGTGCTCTCGCTCCCTGATCTACCTGCTGCAACGAGCTCAGTCGCACCTGGATGGAACCGGTGTCTCTGTTAGAGTCACTTTCTTTGACTTCTCCAGTGCATTTAACACCATCCAACCACTGCTACTGAGTGAGAAGCTGCGGGTGGTGGAGGTAGACTCGTCCACCATCTCCTAGATCACTGACTACCTCACAGGTAGAACACAGTTTGTCAGAATGGGCCGTGTGCTATCTGAAACGGTGGTCAGTGATGTTGGAGCCCCACAGGGAACTGTTCTGTCTCCCTTCCTGTTCACGCTGTACACCACTGACTTCCAGTACAACACGGAGTCATGCTATCTGCAGAAGTACTCTGATGACTCTGCAGTGGTCGGGCGTATTAGGGATGGACGGGAGGAGGAGTACAGGGCAGTGGTGGGTGACTTTGTGGAGTGGGCCGGTGAGAATCACCTGCTGCTGAACGTGACCAGAGAGATGATGGTCGACTTCAGGAGGAAGGCGACGGCTCTGAGTCCTCTGAGTGTTCTTGGAGAGGACGTGGACATGGTGGAGGAGTACAGGTACCTGGGTGTCTCCATCGACAGCCGACTGAACTGGAAGGCCAACATCAACGCTGTGTACAAGAAGGGGATGAGTCAACTCTTTTTCCTGAGGAAGCTTCGATCCTTCAATGTGTGCAGCAAGATGCTGGAGATGTTCTACCAGTCAGTTGTGGCCAGTGCCCTGTACTTCGCCATTGTCTGCTGGGGGAGCAGCATTGGAGCCGGTGACACCAACAAACTTAACAAACTGGTTAAGAAGGCCGGCTCCATCATCGGCTGTAAGCTGGAGTATCTGGAACAGGTGGTGCAGAGGAGGACACTGAAGAAACCTGGACCACCCTCTCCATGATGATGACCAGCAGGTTAAGAGCTACAGTGAGCAGAGCGATGGAGGACAACAGAATGTAAATCAATATATCTTCAAAGTGAGGATGAATTGGCTTTCTGCAGGAGGAGTTGTTGAGTTGTGGGAAGCAAAGTTCAGTTCCCTCCAAGGTCTCCATCACCAGAGAGGAGAAGCCACTGAACTATGGCAGCCGTCTGGCCAAAGCTTTCTGTCATACAACTGATGTATGTCTGTCCTCAGTGCCCACGCCTCTTTCTTCCTCACCTCTGCTGTTGTTTTTTTCCTCCATAGAGATTGAAGTACAATAGCTTCCGTGCTCATCTTCCTCAATGTTGGGGGTGACTGTGATCAGTTTTTATGTTCACCTTTGGCCATCCACCAAATGTTGGGGGTCAAATTTGGCTGTGCTGAAGTCATACATGTACAGTCTTGCCCTCATTTTTAGATTTTACACCCAGATCGCCCCAACAGGGACGAATGCCATCCACAGCACATGGCTTTTAAGTGGTAATAGCTGTGAGTCTGGGGCAAAGTTAAAGTTTCATTCAGAGTCAGCTAGCCATTTAAATGATATCACGTATGATGTTTTTCTGAGCCAATTCTCCAGCAGAAGACATTGGGAAAGTGTTGTGGAGTTCACAAGTCTTCTCCAGAGCAAATGTCCCTCCTTATGCAGAAGGCCCGGGACTGAGACCTTGAGGCCAGGGGCCTTATTCATGAAGCGCCCTACAAAGAGTTCCTACAAAATTCAAAATTTCATGAATTTCCCCCTTATGAGTTCAGACAAGATCCTGGTAAAAAATTAAAATATTGAGGCCCTTAAGAGAGCAGAGGAGGCAGAGGAGTTTCTTAAGCAGAGGATAAAAACAATGGAAAAGACAATTAGGTACAAGATATATTCTCCAAATGGTAAATGACTATGAGTTGAATATATAGAAATGCTACAGAATAGATCACACAGGGATAGGACATTAGAGATGTAAGCATCTCCCATCCAATGCAATAAAGCTTTATGCCAGAAATTAAAATGATCACAACACTAAGACATTTGGCAATTGGAAAAATGCAACAGTGTTCGCTGGTTGACAGATATGTATGCCCACCAGGACTGCTGGCCTGCAATCATAGAAACTGATGAAAGCTAAGTCTGAGCTCTGACCTCTTGAGTTCACTGTCCAGTCTGTCACTACCAGTGCATTTTCTTTTCTGTTTTCTGTCAACCAATCACACCTCTTTCAAAGAAAAGGTCATAATTAGCACGAGGGTCAAACACATTTTCCTCACTAAGGTAAATGTCCCTTTCGTGCCATTGCTTGGATAAGTTTCCTAAATCACTCTTAAGCTGGGACTCTTTGCAAAAATTTTTAAGAGGAGCTCTGTGAGAGTATTCTCAAAATGTGTGTGAATACGGCACCAGATGTGTAGGCAGAGACACCCAGGAGGGTGGCAAGGAGGCGAGAGGTAGGGGTAGTCTGCTGGACAGGTGGACCACTGGAGTGAAGGGCTGAGGGCCAGCGACAGAAGAAGCCAAAGATCTGGCTGGGCAACGGCATGAGACAGCTGACAGATAATCCGACTGGGACGCATCATCATTCATGTGACTTTAGGGCATAGGGAGTGTTGAGGTCAACATCAGACAACCTCGCTCAGGTGACCTAGCCGGCATTCATCATGCCTACACTAGCGTCCTCGTTAGGGGGTTGCAACAGTGGATCACCTATTTCCCTTTAGTTGGTAACCCAGTGTTATGATGTTGGTTTGTTTGGTGTCTTGTTTTATTGTGAAGTCCTTGTCTTGTGTGTTCCTGCACTTCCTGCCCCTGTGATTATCCGTGATTGTCTGTCTGCCTTGTTCCCTGATTGTGTATTTCTTTCACCTGTGCTGCCCTCATTGTTTTCCACCTGTTCCTCGTTACCTTCCTCTTGTATTTAAACCCTGTTTGTCTCTTGTCCCCTTGTCGGATTGTACTGTTTTTTCCCTGTCTGTTACCCCCTGTTTGCCGTCCTGCGAGTAGTCTTGTGGCGTCCCTGTTTTTTGGAGTCTAGTTTTTGTTTGTTTGTTCGTTCCTCGACCTGTTTTGTTTTGTGAATTAAATTTACTTTGAACTGTTGCTCGTGCATTTGGGTCCTCTCCTTACCCCACACCTGACAGAACAATCCGACCAGTGTTTGGACCTAGCCTGCAACTTTTTATTTATTTTTCAACCCTTTTCCGGTCCTGCCATGGCTAGTCCACGGCCAGTCACTGTCCGCGTATATTTTTATGACACGGCCTCATCGGTGTTGGATTCCCGCTGCTGCCCCCGCACAGCAGTCCACGCAGGTTCCAATGGTCGCTTCCACACGGCAGCCGATCTCGGCTACCCGTATCCCGTCGGCGTCCGGGCTGACTTCCTGCCTTCCGCCAGCGGTCCGGCTGACACCGGGTCCTCGTCTCCAGTCGGCGGTCCGGCCGAGCCCTGCTCCACGCCTCAATCACAACGACCGGCTTTTCAGGGACATGGTGGAGCCCCTCCAAGCCCTGTTCCCAGACAAGGTGCCGGCTCCCCCTGTCCTGTCGGCGTCCCCAGCCTCCGTGCCGCTGCCAGCCCCGGCACCGGCTCCCGCCTCTGTGGCGCTGCCAGCCGCAGACCCGGCTCCCGCCTCTGTGGCGCTGCCAGCCGCAGACCCGGCTCCCGCCCCTCTGTGCCGCTGCCAGCCCCAGACCTGGCTCCCGCCCCTCTGTGCCGCTGCCAGCCCCAGACCCGGCTGCCGCCTCCGGGCCGCAGCCGACCCCTGCTCCCCGTGTCCTGCCGGCTCCCTGGCCGATTCCGGCTCCCCGTGTCCTGTCCCCTTGTCCGATTATACACCGCATTCCACATTATTAGGCAAATTGTATTTAAGGGTCATAAACATTCATTTTTTGGTTTTTCAACATGTTTCAGGCAAAATGGGGAAGAAAAAGGATCTCTCTGCTGCTGAAAAGCGGCAAATAGTGCAATACCTTGGTCAAGGTATCACAACATTGGATATTTCCAAAAGAATTGCGCGTGATCATCGGACGGTGAAGAAATTTGTCACCGATTCACAGCACAAGCGGGTTCGTTCAGACAAAGGCAAAATAAGGAAGATTTCTGCCAAACAAATGCGTAGGGTTAAGAGAGCAGCCACTAAAATGCCATTGAATAGCAGCAAACAGGTGTTTGAAGCCACTGGTGCCTCTGGAGTCTCGCAAACTTCAAGATGTAGGATGCTCAAGAGGTTTGCAAGTGTCCTTAAACCTGTTATTCGGCCACCCCTAAACCAAGCTCATAAGCAAAAAAGGTTGCAGTGGGCTCAGGACTACATGAAGACTAACTTTCAAACTGTTTTGTTTACGGATGAGTGCCGTGCAACCCTTGATGGTCCTGATGGATGGAGTAGTGGATGGTTGGTGAATGGCCACCATGTCCCAACAAGGCTGAGACGTCAACAAGGAGGTGGCGGAGTCATGTTTTGGGCCGGAATCATGGGGAGAGAGCTGGTAGGCCCCTTCAGGGTCCCTGACGGTGTGAAAATGACCTCGGCAAAGTATGTAGAGTTTCTGACTGACCACTTTCTTCTGTGGTACAAAAAGAAGAACCGTGCCTTCCGTAGCAAAATCATATTCATGCATGACAATGCACCATGTCATGCTGCAAAGAATACCTCTGGGGCATTGGCTGCTATGGGCATCAAAGGAGAGAATCTCATGGTGTGGCCCCCATCTTCCCCTGACCTTAACCCTATTGAGAACCTTTGGAGCATCATCAAGCAAAAGATCTATGTGGGTGGAAGGCAGTTCACATCCAAGCAGGTGCTCTGGGAGGCTATTATGGCATCCTGCAAAGACATTAAAGCAGAAACTGTCAAATAACTCACAAGTTCAATGGATGCAAGAATTGTGAAGTTGATATCAAAGAAGGGGTCCTATGTTAACATGTAACTTGACCTGTTAAGATGTTTTTGATTCAAACTTTTCTTGATTTCAGTAAATATGACCTCCTAATGCTGCAAATTCAACAAATGACAATTTTTTGTTCTTTACAACCTATAAAATATCTTGAAATTCTGAAATTCTGCATAATAATTTGGAACACTGCATTTTGAGTTTTTTATTTTTGAAAAAAATACTGTTATCATTAGGAGGTTTGTTCAATAGAATTTGACTTATACTCTAACAGTTGATGACTTGAAAATGATACTGACTGAGCATTACTATTTAGGAAAATCTGAGCAAAGTGTAATTTGCATAATAATGTGGAACGCGGTGTACTGTTTCCCCCCCCCCCCCCCCCCCCCCTGTCTGTTACCCCCTGTTTGCCGTCCTGTGAGTAGTCTTGTGTCGGCCCTGTTCTTTGGAGTCTAATTTTTGTTTGTTCGTTCCTCGACCTGTTTTGGAAGCCTGACCTAAGTTTTGTTTTGTGGATTAAATTTACTTTGAACTGTTGCTCGTGCATTTGGGTCCTCTCCTTACCCCACACCTGACACCCAGGCCTTGACCGATCCGGACTGGATCCCCTTCGACCCCCTTTCACACTGCACATATACATGTTTTCTTGGTGGGAGGATGACCTGAAGGAAGCCCAAAAGAACTACTTAGTACGGTAACCTTGTGTTTAAAACTGCGCCCATGAGTCCTCATGTGACGAGTTCGGAATAAGAACTGGACATTAAATGATCTGCGAAAAAGCTCTAAAATGCACAGACATGATACGCAAAATGTCTTTAAAAGTGACGTGCTATTTATTCGCCTTCTCATGAGATCACATTGGTCGCCTACACCAAGAACATACAACTTTAAAAAGTACGTAGTCAGGAGGTCATGGCTTTTCTGTCAGCGACTAACAGCTGTTGTCAGTATCGGCCTTTTCACAGGATCATCTCGAACAGACACGGGAGCTGTCCGGATTTGATTTTGGGGGTCTTTTATAAAAAAAAAATTAAAAAAGGATTCAATTGTGGGTTTCGTGGAGAGAGCAATGACCAAATTAAACATTGCCAGACAAAGAGAGCTAGAAGTCTTCATTTTACCGAAATTGCTTTTTATGCTTAAAAAAAATCTGCCTCCTACAATATTCTTTTCTCTTCATCTCTCTCTCATTCACACACTCACACACTCACACACACACACACACACACACACACACACACACATTCACCCTCTACCTGATTTACCCAAGCCCATGAGACTGTATTCATGTCAACCACATAACACAACAAACATCCACGTATAGTCACCGCTCTCTCATGAAACGCTCTAGTTAAGGATTCACACCTTCTTGTGTCGATGTCGGATGATTGTGCACTTTTTAATCTCAGAGGGATCCTTCCAGTCAGGCGTTAAGAAAGTCATCCATCTTCCAAAGCAAACAGATGATGTAAAATAAACCCATGATGCAAACTCTGTGAGGAGACTAAAGAATGTAACCTGTCAGCACATGATGTAACCTCGTCCACAACACCAACAATTACACACAGTGAACATTGTTAATACTTGCACTTTGTAAGTGTAACTCCATGCTATGAAAGATGTCTTAATCAATGCGAAATAAAAATAAATGTATTTCTAAAAATTGCAAAATCCTTCAACAAACCCTCATGAGTCCTTCAGAAGAGGCCATGTGACGATGGAGGCTCTGCAAGCCACTGCTTTGCCTTGTGTTTTTGTTTTTGTCTGCACAAATAGAGAAATATGTGCATTATTTGATTAAGAACAATTCATACAGTTTATAATGAGAGCAAAATATATGATTATGCTATGCTACTTTACTTCTTTAGTGAAGTGTCATTTTAAGTCTCCACAATCAACGTTCATTATTAAACATAATGTATTTAGTGTCAGGTCATATCAACCGTGCTCCATGTACCAGTTTTATTCTTCAGGCCGCACAGTAACAAGCTAATGTTTTGTCAGTCACACAGTCTGTGTGGTGCAACTCGTTTCAAATTGGCGATTAAGTCTGATTAGTAAATGCTCGCGTTGGGGACAAAGCTTTTGTTGAAACTTACGAAACAACTGGTGCAACCGGCTCCTCAAGTCAAAGCAGGCGGTGTGAAAAATGGACCAACACTCGAATCCCCTCAAAAGTGTGTTTACGGACACCTATGTGCAAGGTCTTGGGCAGGTTTAATTTTTCACTTCAAAGTAATTTACATTCTGATAAATCATTTTAAAATATGGAATAAACCTATAGTGGAAAAAAAAAGGAGCTGTGGCCACGTGAGTGCACCTGCTGTTGTGTTTTCTTACACTGATTAATGTATTATGACAGCTGGAATGTTTCCATTCACACACATGACACGAGATGCTGTTGTTCGGCTTCAGGCAGCTCCACACCCTCACTAGCATGCATGCAACCCGTTCACAGGCCTTCACACACTGAATGCCGGCTGCCTTTGTTGTTCTTCGTCATCACCTGGCTTCACATAATCACTGTGAGAAGAGGTGTGTGTGCGTGTCTGTATATTTGGGAATAATGCTGCAGGCAGTGTATCTGAGGTTCATATGTCACTTTTTTTTTCAAATAGTCATATATTATATAGTGTTTTTCAGGATTATCCTTTTCTTCTTTTCTTTTAGTATTTGCCCTCACTAGTATTCTCTTGCAGCTTAGAAAGCTTTTGTGGTTGTTTTTTAAATACATGATCTAAATGCTGGACTCTGTCTAGATCTTATGAGATTTAATTGTTCTATCACTGGTTTAGAAATTCTGTTAAACATATTGTTATTGTATAAAGACTACTACAGTATCTCCTGTGAGGCTGACAAGGTGGGAAAGAAAGGTTTGGTGTCTCCGGTGTCCCTCTGTTGTCCGTTGTGAGTGTTGCATCTACAATGCAACCTGCTGCTGTCCTCAAACCATCTAAAGACACAGGATACTACGTGATGCTCTCACACAAACCTGCATTTAAAAAGAAACAGGGCCTGGAAATGTGCTTGTACCTGCATACATTTTCTGTTCTAGTCCTCAAAGTTTACAATATGGTGGCACGCAAACATTTACACTATTTATATTTGTTCTATTATTGCACTACATGTTTGTTTATTGCACTATATGTTTGTGCCATGTCCCGTATCTTGTTGTCACCTTACGTTCATTCGTTGAATATAACATCATTTTGCTTCACTATGTCATATTATTCACTGTATATAGATGGATGATCTCTTATTTTATCTTATCTTACCTTATTTGTCATTTCAGTTAAATGTCTGTCATGTCATTTCTACATATTTAACATTTTTAGCTTTGAGTTTGGAAGGATAGTTTTGGATCAGGTTTTCCTGTTTCATTTTATTGATACAATGTAAAAAGATATAAAAGATACATTTAAGACATTGTGATAAAACAGACCAAATAGAGGAATACGTGTAATGGAAAACACAATTACTACCCTGGCTGACAGCAGCAGAGAGGAAGATGGCTGGAGATTCTGTCAATCACGTATGTTATGTATTTATCATCCTCTTTCCTTTCCCTCGCTGTTTTATTCAAAGTATTCAAGGTCAGGACCACTTTGTGCCAGACTTGTACGAGGCTTGACCATTGCAGGTCTCAACATTCTCCACACCTTGAAGCACCCCCGCTCCAGCATTCATTTGTCCATGAATTGCATTTTGCACCCCCCAAATGTCTCTTGGGACAATCAGTGGCAAGTAAAACAGTATGATAGTAAAGCGAACATTAGTAAAAGTGATAACATTTATGGTGCTACCTGAGCTGCCCTTTATTTCCCCTCCACTGGTCCGCTTACTTTCCCCTGGCATTTTTTCCAGCATCCTACACATTTTTTTCAGTAGAAAGTTATTGAAAAGGTAAAGTTGTCACAGTTCCCTAAAGTTCAGCCTCACACAAAACAGTCCCAGGGATACATTTGTGGGGGCATAAAATAAGCTAAGCGTTCATGTATGTTGGAAGCACTGGTTAAAACGTATAATAAATTGTGCATATACAGTATATATACATGTATATCCAATTCAAAGCATAATATTGTGTTGCCACACCACATATATTTGTAAAAACAGAGATAAAGAGATAAACAGCTGACGGCATGGTCGCTTTACACAGTCTTTGTCTCACAGTCGTGCAGGCGTTTTAAACTCATTTAAATATATATATATATATATATATATATATATATATATATATATATATATATATATATATATATATAACATACATAATGTTGAGACTAGGGTGTCAGCTGCATGAAAAAAAGCCGTTTTCCCTCTCTCTCATCATGTTGAGCATGAGGCCAGAGGTGAAGAAAGATGAGTCAGAAAGGTGGATTCCTTGACCGAGGAGCTTTCCTCATTTCTACATAGGTGGAGGTCTCGGGTTCTTTGTTGCTGCACTGAAACACAGAAGCAGAACAGGGACATGTTACTGAAGGTTTTCTTTTCTTAACCCTTTAAGCACGGTGGAACCAGTTTCGGTTCTAGACCTTTTTTCCCTTTTTTTCCCTGTGTTTGAGTCGTCGTAGGAACCCCAAATTAATTCCTATACTTGTGTTTATTGTATGTATTTGTTCAGCAAAGTCTTTTTGGAAAGATTAGGACCTACATAATCGTAATCTGCAACAATAATCACAATAAAACACAGCACTGGGGTGGTCAAAGGAATTTCAGTCAAAAAACGGTGTCGTTCGGTTCAAAAATGGAAATATTACTTAGTTTATGCCCAAAGATTGTCTGAATGGAGCATGCTGGGATTTAAAATGGCCGTCTCCTCCCGCACATGCTGTATGACGTGGTTCTAGGAACGTGAGCTGAGCAGGAAGCCTTGAGGACGAGAAAACGTGACACGGAGGAAGAAAAAAAGAAGATTTTTCATGTAATAGGGGGTCTGTAAAGCTTATATTTTATACTTAGACTCCCACAAGCCCGTAGGGTTACAGAGATGTGTTTGTTAGTGAAATCTTATTAAGGATTTAGTAAAACCTTACGGTCCGCAGGAGAAAGTTGACGGAGCTGACGGAGTTTACGTAAGTACTTAAACTTAAAGCTTTTTAAAGGGTTTTTAATCAGATGTTTGTTGGTCTCTTTTTATTTTTAGAGACTGACGCAAGACCTAAAGTGAGACTGACTGTCAGACAGACACATAGTCACCCTCATTCTGATGTAGAAGGAGGTGATGACGCAGCTGCACAGGAACAGCAGAGCCAGCAGACCAATCAGAATCCAGAAGAGCTGAGGAGAATGAGGAGCCTGAGGACAAGGAGACGGTGAAGGCTGCAGGAGGCAGGCCGCTTCCTTTTGACCTACATAAAAAACATGGTACGGAAACTTCACGTTTAAACTTTTCTGGTTTACAACACAAATACAGTGTTGATGTGTTTGACCCATAACACACACACACACACACACACACACACACAGTTCCACATTTGAAATCACCATCAATGAACAGAGAAGTATTTGGAAAGTGATTATCCCCTTAAAGCTTTCTTTTACATGTTAAGTCACAAACACATTTCATTCAGTTATTAAAACCAAAAAAGGAATAACTGTCCTTTTACTATGTGTTTCATTTAATCAAGGCGGTACCTGTATAGAATATGAACGTGGATACATGTGTGTTGCATATGACAATATTTCTACGAATACAAATCTACTCTACATCTTCTGAAGGGTTGAACGTACCTGGCAGAAGTTTGGTTGGCGTTCCTTTCTTTTCTTTATCGTAATCATTTTCATTCACTGTGATCTCGCACTCGTACGTCATGGCCATGGCCTCCGGCCCGACGTTGCGCAAGATGAACAGCCATTTCTGTGGACTCTCTTGGTGCATGGTGATGTTCTTACAGTCTTTCTTCCCCTTCTGGCAGAGCATTCTAGGTCTGTCTGTTCTGAGAGTGCACAAAGATGAATCACACACAGTGTGTGTCCCACCATAGACCAAGGCTGTAATCAGACTAGTGGGCGAATTAGAGATACACTCATTCACTCTCCTGCAAAGAGGTGGAGACGAGAAGACTGCTAGCACACCCGGCCAAACAACAATCCTCCACATAACCCCCATAAAACATAATAAACAAACTAAGTGTGCAGCAGTGACCTTTACATGTGCTCATAGGGTGATTTTGTAAGATTTGGACCCAGTCGAGTTCGCTGTTTCCCACTGTTCCCTCGTCCCTCCAATCCAGAGAGGGTTGAATGATTGCATATTAACGCTAAAAATCAATTACAAATTACAAAAATCTATATTATAATCATGATACGTACAGTGATATGACGTTGAGTCCAACATCTTGGACGCAGCTGTCGTTTGCGGTGTGTTCGCAGCTGATGGAGGCCACCCCGTCTGGGTTCACGGTCCGGTTCTGAGGCTGAATCACCTCAAAGCCTGACGAGGGAAAAGGATTCAGCTAAAACTCCGTCAAGCCTTACGATAAAAGTAGTTTGCCTTATTTTTTTTGTCCATTTTCAACCCAAGAAATTGTCTTCAGATGTCTTTTGAGACATATATGTTTTCAGTCTGTACTTCTTTTTCTTGTAATAAACTGAAAAGTGTCCTAATTTGTTCTTTCTTCAGTGTGTTAATACACTGACTGGCTGCTGTGGGACAGCAAATAATTGTACTTCAACAAATGGAGAAGCATCTCAGCTACGAACAGCGGCGTATGCAAAGCAACAGTCGACATTATATTGGCTCATTAGGTGAATTATTAGGCTGTTATTGCTCATATTGTATTTATTATAATACAACACATGAGCATCAGAATTAAAGGTAAAAAAGAGGATTGCGATTGACAGTATTTGGTGAAATGGAGAGTCCTACCATGGCTTTGGTGGAAGATGAAGCTCAGATAAATGGGGAAGATGATGAAGACGATGAAGATGTTAGAGCTGCCGGCTGTCATCTCGGCGTGTCTGCTCCTTCCAACAGTCTAACAGAACCTAACAGTCCATCACAGCACACAGACACCGGCGTCACCAACAGCGTTAACCAACACCACCGTCACAAACGGCTCAGTCGGATACCGAGCTCTTTATATGACAGGAAAACAGACATTTTGAGGTTGGATGACGAGTCTTTGCTTCTGTGCTTTGACGACTCCCCACTTTGTAGCTCACTCAGCTGTCACTCAAACGTTGGTTGTTTGCGTAGTTTCTGTGGGCAGCACACTTTCCTGTCACGAACATTTGTCAAACAGTAGCCTCTTAAAAGTCATTGTTTTTTTAAACGGAACAGCAGGATTTGTAGATCACACCACTTCCTGTACTGCAGGAAATGTCATTTTGTTCGATTCAGTAAAAAATATTTTGCACCGAATTAGGTCAAGCTTTTTTTCTTTATTGTTGAACAATCCTCATCCGCCTGCTTACCTGTTTCCCCTCTCCATCCCTTCTCATCAGCCCTGCAGTGTGTATAACCGGCCCGTTGCCACTCGTGCCCATTTGGGTGCATTACTTTTTGATTTGCACCCACTTGCCAATCAGTCACTGAATGTATCAGCAAAGTGTTTTAGTTCATATCCAAAGTGACTTAGTTAACTGAGTTAATGTGGATTTGCTGTAGCACCTAGAACAATATCTTTATATAATATAGACCCCCCCCTGGACTGTTTCAAAAGAATACAATGTTCACACAATGGATGTAACTAGATTACATAACTTTTTTTTTTTAGCTGATGCTTTTATCCAAGGCGACTTACATTTTTGCTCTATTCGGGGTTTAGTGTCTTGCTCAAGGACACATTGACATGAACTAGCGGAGCCGGGGCTTGAACCTCCGATCCTCTGATTGGAAGACGGGCATGCTAACCACTGAGCCACAGTCTCCCCTTTTTGCTTTAGAAAAGACATTAACAGTGAATAAAGACGTACCCGGCTTTAGAGGAACCGTGTTGTTCTTCTGACTGCTTCTTTTTAAATCACCTTGTTACCAACATTTTGATGAAATAGATTCAGGAAGTGCAGTTAGTGACAGTGTGGGCTCCACGGTGGCTCTGACCGCCTGACGAGGTAGCCGAGGGGGGCGGGGCAGAAAGGTCAACTGAACTGGGTTTTCTGGTGGAAAAAGTGCTGAAAATGAGAAACCCAACAGTAATATCTCTTTCCAGCCACAACGTCCTGGTTGGTAGAGATCAGTGGGAGAAGAAGTATCCAGACCCTTTACTTAAGTACAAGCTGCAACGTGTAACGTGAAGAGGTTACAGTGTTTGACAGTATGTCAAAGACTTCAATGTAAGGAAGTAAGTAACGTGTATTTATATTGCACTTATCACAGACAGAGGTCACAAAGTGCTTTACAGGAGTCGAGAAAAAAATAAAAATAAAACGTAAATTAAACCAAATGTAGCTATTATTCCTCGGGAGGCCATCGTTAGTACTGTTAGTCGACCCTCGGCCCAACATGAGAGGACGATAAAGTAGAGGCTTGTCAATCACGTTGAAGGTACAAGGTCTGTTTACGTTTTCATTTGTTTGTTTATTGGAGTAAATCCAAATTTGCAGAAATGACAAAAATTGACTCACATCTTTGGTTCCGACATCCCCACCACCATGGGGACTACGCCAAAGGAGAGCAGAGACTGACCTTCAGTTAGCAGTTAGCTCTAAATACATTTTTAACGTTGATAATATTTTATTTTGAAATATTTAAAACATGAAAACTAAAGGACAATAAACTGCATGAGCAGCAGTAGTTACCTCAGACCTCAGTGACAACAGGTGACTGTTGACAGAGCGCTCTGGAGATTATTATCAGTGTGTGCGTCTGTCCATTATCTTCATCAGCAGGAAGTTTCTTTGAAAAAAAAAGAGAAAAGAATCACTTGATCTGGTTTAACCAGAGTCAGCAGTTGTGAGTCCACATCCTGTTTTTCAGAATTTGCGCTTCTGTAGAATTTGTGTAGGTTTCTCTCTGAGACAAATGGAAACCGCAGACACAATCAGAATTCAAAGCCTGAACTGTGTGGTCCATCTTTGGTCTGCTCCTTCTTTGAGAGAGAAATAAAACTGGGTTTTGTTCTTCATTTCTTTTAGTTTTTTGGCCTTACAGCAAAATCATTTTGCTTGTAATCTTGCTTGTTCCCTTCAGACTTTGTATTAGTCAGTATTAGAAAGTCCAACGCTTTGTTCCAGACTGAAGAGGCAGTCAGGCTATCTACACTTATACCTCAACAACTACCAGATGGATTGCCAGAAAACTCCTCTGGTTGTATAGAAGTCTATGCTTCATGTGTTAAAGCTGCATTCTCTCCTGACCACCAGGGGGCGACTCCTCTGGTTGTATAGAAGTCTATGCTTCATGTGTTAAAGCTGCATTCTCTCCTGACCACCAGGGGGCGACTCCTCTGGTTGTATAGAAGTATATGCTTCATGTGTTAAAGCTGCATTCTCTCTCCTGACCACCAGGGGGTGACTCCTCTGGTTGTATAGAAGTCTATGCTTCATGTGTTAAAGCTGCATTCTCTCCTGACCACCAGGGGGTGACTCCTCTGGTTGTATAGAAGTCTATGCTTCATTTGTTAAAGCTGCATTCTCTCTCCTGACCACCAGGGACTCCTTATATATTTTCACAATATCTCGTCTCTTTTTTGGTTGTTGGTGTGCCGCGGGATTGTTTTATTGTAGAAAATGTGCCGCGGCTCAAAAAAGGTGGAAAAACACTGAAATTGAGCAACTTTTGGGTTGAAAAAAAGACAAATCAGAAATTAAATGTTTTATATCTCAAGCTGAATCTGAGGAAGTTGTTCATACTTTTGTCTCAAACTTTTTTTTTTTTAAATGCAGCAGTTCCACTTTTGTACATGCAAAGCCCAAAATGTTACTCCACAATTTAAATCTCATCCCTGGCTCCCAGTGCCATACTAAATAAATACCATAGTGGCCAGTGAGGGGCATAACTGTGATTCTGCTCGGTGACTACGATCCACGCTTCTCTCAGGTTATGGTGAGCTGCTGTTGAAGATGAATGCTGGATAAGATAAAGACGTAGGGAGCGTTCTTCTGCGAACTTTTATGAGCAAACTGACAACATCTCGGTTTTCTTGAGCTCATTATTAGTTCCTGTGTATGTTTGTCTGTGCATGTCTTCAAGGTTTATGGTTTAATGTTAAGCCTTAATATATTTTAAATGGGCGAGTAGGATGAAAATGGACACCCAGTGGTCATGAACGGGACAACTCGTGGTAATAATGATAATAATACGTTACACAAATCTACAATTTAAAGTAAAGAACCTTTATTCTCAGGAAATACACAACATGAATATTTTCTGAACATTGCAATGGCAACAACATTAACTGACATAAGGTAACAATAAATTCACATGCAAACTTGCTGTAATGCACCTTAATCATTCAAAGCATTGCATTTGTTGATCTGTGTTAAAACAACTTTAACTTCATGCATTTCAGTTGTTAATCATTCATACACAGTGTTAGCCGTGCTAGCCTCAGAGCTAGTTGTCAGAGTGAGAGTTCCAACGACGGTAAATGAAAACTCAATCCAGCTTCAGCTTTATAATAAAATCTGTGTTTACAACAATGTAAACATTATATTATACTTAATAAGTAAGATATCCACAGACACCAACATATGTCATTTTCTATAGCTGTGGTAAAATAAAAAAATGAAATAAAAACCTCAATCAAAACAGAGGTGATATTTAATAAACAGTCAATACTCGAACCCTCCATTTAAAAATCAATGGTACTCTCCCGATACAATGCGGCTTTGGGAAGTGTTTATTCAGCGGGAGTTTCATGCAAAGTTTCAACATGAAAATGCAGCAGCATCCGCCTTGTGAAGCCTCTCAGGCACCGGTCTGACGCTCTCCCTCCTCACCCGTTCACACTGCAGAGCCTGCAAATAGAAAACACACCGGTGTCAATGCCATAAACAAAAGGTGATAGTTACCGCTTATTAAATTAGAGAGAGTAACAGCAAAGAAGGTCAGAGAAGACGACTCAGTTCAATACAGTTAGGAAGGATTAAGCCTTCATTAAGGCCTTACTGTTGATAGATGCTGAAACAAGCAGTTTCAGGCCCTTATTGTGCCAATCATACTAATCTCAAACTAGGATTCATTTCTAATTGACCATATGTGTCTTCAACAAACAAATTCAACTTCTATGTGTATTTAAATGTGTATACGTGTCTTTTTTCTATCAACTTTAGCCACTTTTCAAAATCCTACAGTGTTTATTTGCACACAAAACAAGAAGATACACCTGCACAGTGCTAATGTGTTGTCCAGTGTGATTATTTTGACCCTGTAAAATGTGGTATTTAGGTTAAAGTCCAGGTTGTGTGCGCTAAATTATAACGTTCTGCATCCGCCAGTGATAACTACTACTACTAAATAAATAAAATAACAATAAAATGTGTCAATAAAAATCGAATAATAATGTTCTGACCTGGAAGTAGATCATGATGATGAGAACAAAGATGACCAGTATCACCAGCACAACCACAGGAATCATGACTGGCGCCATCCTCTCATCACCTTCCTCATCCTCCTCCTCATCATCACCCCGGTGTGCGATCTGCCTCTGAGGCTGCACGGGACAGTCGGAGCTGCCTGTGGACCAAAAGGAGATGGATGAAGGGGAGAGTGAGACAGGAAGACGTGTGACCTGTCTGCGGGTCTCGGTGAGGGTGACCCACCTAAGACGTGAACGAGCGTGCCGTTGCCGGTGAGCCGCACGTACGGCGGCGGGAAGAAGATCTCAATCTCACAGCGGTACAGATCCGTGTCTGTGGCCCTCAGGCCGGACACTGTCATCTCCACGGCGCCCTCTCTCATCTGAGCGGAGCACTGCACCTAAAACACACATTTCAGCTTTGAGTTTGATCCAGCAGATAATAATATACATATTTGTTTAAATCATGAGATTAATGGAAGCCCAATCCCACATAAAGAAAAAAACGATGAGATAGAAAGTCCTAATTATGAAATAGAAAGTCGAAATTATGAGAAAAGAAAGTCGAAATTATTTCTGTTATATGGTGAAAAAAAATTAAATGAAAAAAGCCAGCGCCACTGAAGCACATGCACACTTACTATCTCATAATTATGACTTTTTATCTCATAATTTAGAGTTTCTAGCTCATAATTATGACTTTCTATCTCATAATTTGACTTTCTATCGACTTTCTATCTCATACTTATGACTTTCTATCTCATACTTATGACTTTCTATCTCGTAATTGAGACTTTCTATCTCATAATTATGACTTTCTAACTCATAATTTCAACTTCTACTGGCGGAAATGGGCTCCCATAGGTTATTAATATCTTACTTTCAAGTAGAACAACGACAGGAGGCTAGAAATATATGGGGAAGAAATTATTCCAAATACTCTGAGGCCAAATTACCAAAGGTTCACAAGACCCGGGGAAAAAGAAGTTGAAATGTACGCTGAAATGTACGTGTTTGTGTCTTTCTGTGTGAAGACAACCCGTGGAAACCCTCACATGCATTGTGTAACGCAGTCACCCATATCGTTTAAAGACGGAACAATTGCCTAGAATTGTGTTTTTTTTTTACTCAGCACAATAATGCTCCCTTCTCCCTCTGGACAGTGTGAACTCTGGCGTCACCCCCAGGCCAAATTGTGTATTTGTTGATACAAAATATTGACACACATTTTGCTGAATGCATTCATGATATTACCCACAACCCCTTTGTAAAGCCCTCTCACACAAATTTGACATTGACTTTTCCTAAAGATCAAGCTGACAATGTTATTCCAACTTCCAGTCAGGATCTTGAAATAGCAAAAGTTGGATGTATGTTGCAAATTACAAATTGCAAATTGCATGTCAGGAACACCGTTGGAGACTTCTTCTTTTTTCCGAAGAGACAAACAACCTCTTTGGATCCCCCTATAGATGAAAGATGATGAAATCCCCTCTGCAAAGGCCCAATGTGCAAGAAGAAGTGAGAACGTAGAGCCTGTAGGACGATGCCCTTCTAGTAGAGAAGATGTAGTCCCCATACAGGCTGCCCTACATGCTAGAAAGATTTGTATTTTTTATTTCAGAAAGCCTGAGTCCACCATGGACGTGAATATAAACAACTTTAATCTGAGTCTAACTCGTTTCGGCTTGTGACCTTTAAGAATGTTCCCCTTCTCCATGCACAATAAAATGAAGGTGAAGTTGTGGTAGAAATCTTTACTTGACCTTTATTATATTTCTTTTAAAGAGTCTTCTTCCATTTCATCTGTTGGTTAATTGACCCTTGACCCGGGACGTTTAGGATTATGGTGAGGCCAGTTCATAATACATATCCAGTGAAAATGTTGATGGCTATAGATGATGATGATTCTCTTTGGTTCTTTTATAAATGATTGAATATTAATAATACTAATATTAATTGTTTTTGAATGCCCTTTCACTGTGTTTCTTTTGCCCTTTGTTTTGGTAGGTTTTTATATATATAGCACTTTGATTTGCCTTTTGACTCTAATGTGTTTTATAAGTAAACTTCCCTCAAGTATTTGGTTTATTCACGACTATCTAAGAGGAGATCAAAGTTAAAGTTCAGGGAATATGATTATGTAGTATTTAGTAACTGTTTAGGACTATGTGTGTGGTTTGATCAGAATTGATTGACAGTCGGCCTGGCAAGAAAAGACACTTTCAGCAAATTGAAAAGTTGCGAAATTCAGCATTTTCCCAACCGAACAAAAATATAGAAAATCTCTCTCATGAAATATGCAAAACTGGGCCTTTAAGATTTCATTATTTTAGTTCAACATCCATCCACCCTCAGACTTACCTCTCCCTCCTTCTCCACACCCGGTTCCCTCTGCCCCGTGACGTTGATGATGGAGGAGCAGAATTCCTGGGTGCCGTGGAGGCCTTTCAGCAGGGTCACGCGGAGATCCTCGGGGTCCGGGTACGGGTACGGCGTGGTTTGGTCACTGGAGGGTTGCAGCTGGTGGTACGAGGGTCGCGGTTGGACGAGGCACTTTACCTGTGCCTTACCGTTGGTGCTCAGCACTCTGTAGGGCTGGATCACCTTCACACCTGGCGGAGGACAGGGGAGAGATAAAAGATAAGTTACGTTGTGTCCACAGAGAGTTTTGACCCCATGATTATAGACTTTCTTTAATGGTATTGTCCTTATTACAGCTGTCTGCAAAGGAGCAAAATACAAACTTTAAAGGCAGAGGTGGACAGTGGGAAATGGCCATTGGCTGCTAATTTCTTTTTCACAGTTACTTAAACCATCCTATTTGTAGGCCCTTTCCTCGAAAATTGCATCCCCAAACTAAAAAGGGTGTATCTCTGCAACCACTAGGGCTATTTGAATAATGTGGATGTTATAATAAAAGGTACACATGTGAGATTTTGTTCAGATGTGTAAATATCAGTCTATATGTTACTGGTTAAGAGTAAATGAAGATGACACACAGAAAAACATGAAAAGCTTTCAGGTCCGCCTATAAAAAAAAAATCACTTTCAGGATGATTATTTCTTTGAAATTATGCAGCTGTAAGGTCTAACTCTAACCCAAATCATAACACAATATGTGAACATTCTCTAACCCAAATCATAGCTCAATATGTGAACATTCTCTAACCCAAATCATAGCACAATATGTGAACATTCTCTAACACAAATCATAGCACAATATGTGAACATTCTCTAACACAAATCATAGCACAATATGTGAACATTCTCTAACACAAATCATAGCACAATATGTGAACATTCTCTAACCCAAATCATAACACAATATGTGAACATGCTCTAACCCAAATCATAGAACAATATGTGAACATTCTCTAACCCAAATCATAACACAATATGTGAACATTCTCTAACACAAATCATAGCTCAATATGTGAACATTCACTAACCCAAATCATAACACAATATGTGAACATTCACTAACCCAAATCATAACACAATATGTGAACATTCTCTAACCCAAATCATAACACAATATGTGAACATTCTCTAACACAAATCATAGCTCAATATGTGAACATTCACTAACCCAAATCATAACACAATATGTGAACATTCACTAACCCAAATCATAACACAATATGTGAACATTCTCTAACCCAAATCATGGCTCAATATGTGAACATTCTCTCTGCAAAGCTTGACTTTGATAAAGTGAAGCAGAACAAAGTTAGTGAGGGTTTAGAACAGAGAACATTCAGGCAAAGTCTCAAAAATTTGCATTGGGGCACATTTGAATTTTCTCATGTACCAAACCATATATTTCACTTGTATATTACTTATTGTGTTCAATACATCCAAATACAGCAGTTTGGTGCTCTTTTTTTCATAAAGCAAGCTATGATTTACAGTTTTATATAACAAGCGCTCAGTCTGCCCCCTTAGGGGGCGGATTGGTTTCGAAAAGATTTTAATCAGCTCTGCCAGAGGTGACGTATAAAATCTTAAAGAACTCTCCACACCCACACGTCACTTCCTGTGTTTCACACATGAGACATAAAAGGTGAAACTGATGTGGTTTGACAGCACGCAGCAGCTCTGCAGGGTTCACACACGCTCTCAACAAAACCAGGTGATCCCTCAATGTAGGCCATGCGGAATAATGTTAGATAACCCAACACGACTTAACAGTTTAGCGTTGGACATTACAGTCGTTTAATGGCGTGCCCACATGTGAGAAAAGGTATTTCTGCATCTGCTGCTCTTAAATTACTAAAAAATGTATTCAATACTTTTGAACTTTAATACAGTGCATACTGCAAAATTAAAAAGACAATTTGCAGAATCAAACCCTTAAATTATAGCAATTTGGATTAAATGTGTATGAATAATTAGGCAAAGTACAATACCGAGCAGTTTTTTGCTCCCTCTCACTAAAATGTGCCGATTTTAGATAATGTGTTCTTTCATTTGGAAAGAGTTTGACATCTTCATTCTTTACTGAATTGTCGGATTAAGATCAGGAGTGTGAGTGTCCACTTAAAATATTATGATGTGTAAATCTGTAAGTAAATAAAGTTAAAACAGGGCCCACTGTAAGATGTAAATGTGTTAAGTCTAATATTAAAATGTGACAAACAGAAACGGCATGAATGGTAAAATACTGGTTTCAGTTTTACCACCACAGGACCTCAACAATGACAATTATGAAATATTGATTTGATTCAACAGCACCTTTTCCCTATTTTGGTGAAAAGCAGTTTGACAAGAGAGAAAAGTTGCACAAGCACTTTTTAGCATAATTTCCACCTGCAGACGGAAAAACTGAAGAGAATAGTTTGACATTTTGGAAAAAAAGCTTTTTTTTTTGCTTCCTTGCTGAGAGTGAGATGAGAACACCACTCTCACATCTGTGTGGTAAATACAATATAGCCAGCAGCTAGTTAGCTTAGCTTAAAAACTAAAGAAAATAGTCCATACATATAATTTATACATGGCTAACAAACAAACAAGATAACATGTTAATAATTGAGTCATATTGGTGCTGGATGGGAGACTTTGTTAGCTTTGGACAGAACCAGGCTAGCTGTTTCCCCTTGTTTGCTAACTCAAGCTACATGTTTACTGAAGCCGACAGATAGTGGTATGAATCTTCAAAACATATTTCCAAAAAGGTTGTACTATTCTTTTGACAAAGGACTGTATGAGTGTAGTTTACTATTTATTTTTGTAACATTTACTTATTCAATACCAAATGAAAACAGGTGGCTCCCATTGACAACACATCTCCATGACTTTTACACTTAAAATCAGAAGTGGACAGAAGTGTCTTCTTATAACTGCTCAACCAGAGCATATGAATGTAACATTAGTGTGTGCACAGTACTGTCACAGAATGGTTTCTTTTCTGAAAATATAAAAAAGATTTTGGCTGAGGATTATAAATGGAGTCACCATAGAGGTCAGGGTTTCTGACTATCGTCACATCAGCAAAAGTCTGTTCGTACTCACCACTGCACACGGGCCAGCAGAGGCTGAGGACAGTCAACACAACCCATGCCATCACACAGTGGGTCAGGAACATCCTTCAGTATATCAGAGAGGCCGACACTAAACAAAAAAATTGCAAAAAGCTAGAGAGCACACACCCTCACGCTGGAAGAATTGTATTAGAATACAGAAAAAACTGTGAAACGTGCTTTTATAGTTATGCACTTTCTCACAGCCGCATGGAAAGTGTGTGCCAGCACAGGAAATGATGATGGTGTTTTGCCGGTAAAGTTCACCAAGATGGGGTTCTGCAGGAAAGCTGAGCAGAGCTAAATTCACTGATTGTGCTCAACCAGTTGAGTCTCAGCCTTATTAACGGCTTCATTTTCTTAGAAGTGATAGAAATGATCAAAATTAGTGGGAAAAGCTTTGAACACAAACAATGTATTATTGTCACAATACAGTATTTATTTTTTTCAATTACCTTCCAGTGGCGAAAACACGATGTCCCCGCTAGAGTGCCCTTCCAAAGGAGAAAATGTAAGGAAGTGCCCTTTTAATATGTCCTTAAAATTGAGAAAACATGATGCCATATAGCTCAGAGTAAGCCACTGATTCAATAATTTTCCTAAAACCGGTTGATATGCATTAGAAAAAAAAAGAAAACATTCAACCTCTTTGCAGACAACTCTGTTGGAAAGTTTTGACTTGCTCATGTGGAAACTTTTGAAAGGTTGATATTTGGTTTAAATTCTCATGAATTTTCCCTGCACAATTGTGTTTAGCGCTATCAAGGTCTGGAAAAAGTCTATGTATGATAAGATACATAGGTTTTTATTCAAAGTTTTATTCTTCTCCCACATTTAAGAATAATTCCTTTTTCATGTGTTCAACTTTGGGAATAATACACAATCCAAAGGCTGCACAGTGCACACCACTTCATTTAGAAATCATCTCTTTATTACACCTTACGATTGTAAAAAAAATTAAAAAAACACTTAATGCAGTAGACGGGAGAACATAACCTTAACTTTAGGCCATTCTTTTCTGCTCCTGTCTGTCTTTAGTGGAGCTGCAAGGTAGAACAATACCACTGTTAAAGGGGCAATGTGTAAGATATGAAGAGGTGAAGAGGTGACAGTGTGGACATTTTGCCATAGACGTGTGTGTATTGTGTCGCAGAAATATATCAATATATATATAATATCTACTGCAACGAGCACGCTAACCAGCTGGTTACTCGCAGTATCTACTTAATTCACAATCAGAACCATTATTGTTTTAATACAGGAATTAAAGAAGGCTTTGTAGAGGACATGCCTGAATGCATCTGAAGTTACTGGAAACAGGCCATGAGCAGTTAGTTGGTTATTGTTTCTTGTTATGTGGCAATAGCTTAAAATATTGTAAAAATATCAGCTCCAGAATGTGGATTGTGTCAATAACGATATTTACGCCGTAAAACCTTTAATTCTTGGTCGTTTATTCACCCAAAAGCCTTTAAACACCTTTAAAAGATACATCCCATAGTTTGTAATTGGTGTGTGATGCAATCAAATGCTTAGATCTCATCATGAGCGGCCGTGTCGGTCACGTCGTCACGGTTTCCGATTCTTTGGAATACTAGAATCATTTCTGTTTTCAAGCCTATCTTTTGCATATCTGGTGCGTTTGCGTGAAAAAAAAACAAATTGCAAACGCACCAGATTTGCAAAAGACAGGCTTGAAAACAGCTCGTTCTGGTCTGTTGTGACAGAGTGAAAGTGCTGACGCGGTGACTTTCTGTGTCACCCTGACATCACATCGCTGCGTTGCCGGGAAACCCTCCGTGGGGTTAAACCCCATTCTGACTGGAGGTACAGTCGCCCGGAAAACAGAGCTTCATTTCTGCTGCTGTCGTTGTTTCAGAAAGGATGAGGGTTTAAACAAAGCAGGAGCTCGTCTGCGTCTAAACTGCCTGTTAACGCCGAGGAAAATGAATTCATCAGCTCCGTTTCTTCCCTGCGGGTGCAGTTGTTGTCGACTAGATTTTATGTCAAGAAAGATTGAACTCTCCCGCAACCAAAAGTCAAATAAAATCATATTATTAGTGTCCAATGGAGCTGCTGCTCCTTCACATGTTTGAAGTGGAGAAATCTAATGTTTCTTCTTCTTCTGTAAAATTCATGATTGTTGATGATGATGATGATCATGATGATGATGATGATGATGATGATGTTCGGGGTCGGGAGAATTTTGAGGGACTTGAAATGGATCCAGTAAAGTTCCTGAACCCCTGCTTCAGTCTGAGATCATGTCTTTGCTTCGTATGTTAGAGCCTTTATATATATATATATATATATATATATATATATATATATATATATATATATATATATATATATGATGTGTGCTTATAGTCACAAATCCAGAGCAAATGAGATTCACATGCAGAAGCAGACTCTAATTAAACGACAGGGAACCAGTATACTTTACACTGAAAACCATGTGTGTATATATATCAGAATCAGAATCAGAATCAGCTTTAATGGCCATGTAAATTTGCACATACATGGAATTTGACTCATGACTTTATATATATATATATATATATATATATATATATATATATATATATATAAAGTAAGTAAAATAATTGTAATTTAAATGAATCATTAGCATCATCATCTCACTAACTCTTCTCCCAGACTCTGAGAAGTCTCACAAAACTAATGCAGATGATTGACAGGCCGTAGACCAATAGAACACCACATCCCACCCACATCACCACCACTGGGACGACTGAGTGGACGGCTCTGATTGGCTGTCAGAGACAATGCTCTCAGTGGACGGCTCTGATTGGCTGTCAGAGACAATGCTCTCAGTGGACAGCTCTAATTGGCTGTCAGAGACAATGCTCTCAGTGGACGGCTCTGATTGGCTGTCACAGACAATGCTCTCAGTGGACGGCTCTGATTGGCTGTCACAGACAATGCTCTCAGTGGACGGCTCTGATTGGCTGTCACAGACAATGCTCTCAGTGGACGGCTCTGATTGGCTGTCAGAGACAATGCTCTCAGTGGACGGCTCTAATTGGCTGTCACAGACAATGCTCTCAGTGGACGGCTCTGATTGGCTGTCACAGACAATGCTCTCAGTGGACGGCTCTAATTGGCTGTCAGAGACAATGCTCTCAGTGGACGGCTCTAATTGGCTGTCAGAGACAATGCTCTCAGTGGACGGCTCTGATTGGCTGTCACAGACAATGCTCTCAGTGGACGGCTCTGATTGGCTGTCAGAGACAATGCTCCAATGACCTGTGAGTGAATCCCAACGGAGCTCATTGTGAACAGGCCACACCTGAATTATTCAGAGCTTCAACGAATGAATACCTTTCAAGGAATAAAGGGCAGTGCATGTTTTGGCCCTTTAATGTAGCGCTTAGAATCCCATGTGTGCTGCCATCTGGTGGCCAGTCGCTGCATGTGTTGTCCACACAGCCTGTGAAGCGATGACACGGTGGTCCATGTATGTGTCTGAAGATCTTTACTGCACAGAAACAATACACTTGCGTGACGTTTTCACGTCAGTTTCCCTGACGTCCAAATAAATACAAGTGTGTTTTATTGCGCAACCCTGTGCTGCCGGAGGACGATAAATGGATATTAAAATCTTTTTTTTAATTTTTTTTTACGTAAAACCATTTGTTTCTTGGATCAAAACTAAAACTGTTTCCGAAATCACACATAGACCACAGGGGTTTGCATCAGGTCATGAATACAGAAGAATATATCAGCACACACCCACACAAACGCACACATTGTCCTCTCATCTCTGCCATGTATGAGTTATTGTCATGTGACTCTTGATTGTAATAAATGATGTGATTTTGGTGATAAAAAAAAGAAAAAGAAAGAAGCTTTTCAAACCTTGCCGTTTTAGAGAAACAGAGAAGACACACACACACACACACACACACACACACACACACACACTCAGGCCCAGATGTAACAACTACATACGCAAAAGCACAGATTGTACCTGAACGCAGCGCTTTGGTGACCTTCAGGATGTGTTGCTCCCTAAATGTTGAACATATTGTGCTTTAATCCCCTTTTGCTCACCTGGCAGGCTGCTTTGCATATTTATTCTAAAATACCAATTGTGTGCTGGAAAAGGTCGTCAAGGCCCTGAGATGATATTGTTTTTATAATTTATAGGTTTTATGTTCCACAAAGGACGGGTGGAAATGTTTTTAATTCCTATTTCCTCTCTCTCTCTGACGCGGAGCCTCTTTCTACTGAAACCAGGTGGGAAGTTGTGGGTTTGACTTTTTTGAGTTATTATCATGTAAATGTGCAATGAAAAGGTCAACATCCATGAGGTTCTGGCGGAAATGACGTGCGACACACACACACACACACACACACACACACACACACACACACACACACACACACACACACACACAGGGAGGGTGAGTTGAGGAGCCTCAGCTCCTTTAAATCCAGATGGAAGACTTTTCTGTTTGCTGTTGCCTTTAATTGAACCAGATTTAAGGACATTAATCAATTTCTGCATCTCACTACTGCATTGTATTTCTTGAACTGCACTTTTTCTTTCTTCTTTTTTTATTCAGCTTTTTGACTGTTTTTTAATGTTTTAAAATGAATGTTCTTAATAGTTTTTACATCTTGTTTTCTTCTGCATTATGTTTTGATGCTTTTAATGTTTTTTTGTGAAGCACTTTGAATGGCCTCGTTGTTGAAATGTGCTCTACAAATAAACTTGCCTTTTCTAAAGCTAAAGGTACAATATGGGGTCACATCGGCTGCTGTTTCAGGACTACATTTAGTTTCTCTCATACCTTTTGAATCTGATATTCCAAGTTGACTTCATCTCATACTCTCTGTATTTTATACTTGTATTGCTTAGATTTGAAAGATAAATCCATGCCTAAAGTTGTATTTTTGTAAACGCTGTAGAGCCCTTTGTTTGCAGCAGCGTCACTGCCGTCTACACTGGCGGTGTCCCACCACTAGAGGGCGCACTTTGGTTTAAAAAGCAGTCTACAACGGAACAAGGGGCTGTGTGTGTGTTTGTGTGTATTGTGTGTATAGTATATACTGTATGTGTATATTGTATATATATATATATATATATATATATATATATATATATATATATATATATATATATATATATATACATATATATATATGTGTGTGTGTGTCACAGATGTATGTGTATCATATATGACATATATATATATTATATATATATATTATATATATTATATATATATATATATATATATATATATATATATATATATATATATATATATATATATATATATATATGCATATACAAATGTAAATATATATTATATTTATACGTAAATGCCTATATATATATATATATATATGAAAGTATACACACACATATATATATATATATATATATATATATATATATATATATATATATATATATATATATATGTTATATTAATGCATACATTGATATATATATATTCTCGTTGTATTCATAAACACATAACAGGAATATATGAATAGAACCGAGTGGAGGAGAATAGAATGACCTCATCAGGACTGATTGGTTGAGGCTGATTTCTGGGTTGGGCACGACAGGAAGCACGGCACCGGGAACGCGCAGGCCATGGATACGCGCGCCCGCTGAGTTTTTTGGGATCCGGTGACCGGCTGAGGATGCGTCAAGTCAGACTGTAGAGCACCGGAAATGAGATGATTTAAGCTTCACAATAAAACAACTAACGCAGTGGAAACCAACATTTCCGGTTGGCTAGGCCTACTTGCTGTACTCATATTTGGTACAATACAAAGGGTTTTCTTTTTTGATGAACTTCATCATATCATACAGGTCAGGGTTTTAAACAAGTGTGAGGGATTGTGAGATAATAAAAAGAATAGCAAAGGAGAGCAAAAGAAGATCTAAGATTCTTTGCATCGAAAAGTGTGTTACAAATCAAATGCATTATTATTATTATTATTATTATTATTAGTTACAATAACAAAATGCGTATTCCCACATTTGGTTCAATGTTTTGGTTACTATTTGTCTCTTCTGGCCTTAAAAGAATATTGAAATTGAAAGAAATAGTATCTTTTGTTGACTTTTTATAACCAGTTTTCAGGTAGCACACGCCTAAAAGGTTTGTTTTCGTCATCTGGCTCCATTAAAGCTCATTAAACGATCAATACAGGCAACAGAGGAGGAATCAATAAGACTATTCAATCAATAAACATGGGAAGGGTATTTTACGGCAATTTGACTATAATTTGTATTTATTTATTATTATAATTGTATTATGATTATATTTATTTGACTATTGGGTTACACAGAGACAACAAAATAATATTATAATTTAACTTTATTTCTCAATATTCTTATTTTAATTCAATTTCTTTATTAAAGTTATTTTATTTAATCCTTTCTTGTTTAATTTACAATTCATGCAAATGTTGTAACAACCTTGTATTATTATAATTATATTATTATTATTATTATTATTATTATTATTATTATTATTATTATTATTATATTTATTTGACTATTGGGTTACACAGACAAAAAATATATTATAATTTAACGTTATTTCTTAATATTGTTATTTAATTATTATTTTTTTATGTTTTAATTAAAGTTATTTTATGTAATCCTGTCTTGTTTTACATCATTTATGCAAATGTTGTAAAAACATTTTATTATTATAACTATATTATTATATTTATTTGACTATTGGGTTACACAGAGACAAAAGAATATATATTATAATTTAACATTATTTTTTAATATTCTTATTTTTTAAATGTTTATTTTTTAAATTTAGATAATCCTTTCTTCTAGTTATTTTTATTATTATTTTTAATCGAGTCTATTGTGAAAATCCCTCACCGGAAGTCGTCCCTTCCGCTCGCCTCTGCTTGACGCTGGCGGTGTTGGGATTCCGTGTGGCAGCAGAGGGGAATATCTGGGATATCTGGGAAAGGGGAGTCGGTGAAAACCGGGACTAAACCGGCCGAAATCCCCGCGACGAAGGCTTGACGGTCACCCCGCGGGGTCTGCACCGGACACCGGTCTCTGGAGGTCCTTCTCCCGGGATCCGCACAGTAAGTAGCCCGATCCCCCTTCAGCTCACCGCATCTCTACCCGACACATTCACCCTCTGCTTTCTCTTTCACCTCGCGATTTTATATTTATATATGTGTATAAATATATATATATATATATATAAATATGTTAAACTATAGCTCGTTGGCAGTCGGGACCGCGACATGAACCTTTTTTTTATTATTATTATTGTGTGAGGATTTGAACGGAGAGCAGATCATTGAATTAACATCCGCTGGAAGAAAAAAAAGAAAAAGCTAATTAATCCCGTTAGCGGCTGCATGTGCATGCAGAGAAAAAGAGGAGGAGGAGGAGGGGATGACAGAGAAAACCATCTATACAGAAAATAGGGCGAATGCATTTCAGTGGGTTATTGCATATGCACACATATGTGTGTTCGTTATTCGTTGTGCATGTGCATGTGTGCATGTGCATATGTGTGTGTGTGTGTGTGTGTGTGTTCTCTCGCTGCTGTATTAAACGCCGCAGGGCCCTGCAGAGCTCCGGCAGGTCCGCCGGGGAGCAGCAGCGCCAGCAGCCGGCTGACAGCGCGCCTCCTCCGGATGCTTTCGGCGTTTGGGTCGTGCAGCTCGGAGGCCGACACCAGCAAGGCGTGGCATCCATACAGCGTTACACAGCCACGGGCGCGTGCTCCCAGCTGCCACACTGACTTATATTTAAAATATATATATATATATATATATATATATATATATATATATATATAATTTAGCCTATTTGATACAAAGGAATGTGTTTGTATATGTGTTGTCTTCTTTAATAACAGCCGGCTCAGGGTTTGCCCCCAAGTCCCATTTAAGAAGACATTTAAAATTCAGCATCATCAGACATGCAGGCCCTGCCATCTGTCTGTCTGTCTTCCTGTCTCACCGCCTGGTCCTGCAGCTCTACAGCCCGTGTGCTGCACACTGTCTCACTGCCTGGACTGCTGAACCCGTCTGTCACGGCGTCCTGCTGGTAGACCTGTGTCTGTCCCAAACATTGTGATGAGCCTCCCACGCTGAGTGTGTGTTGGATCACTTTAAGGATGGTGATATGTGGGATGTTACGAGGTCACACTTGTTGTCGTGTTGGTGTCTGTTGGTTTGGAGAGGACGGGGTCTTCATGGCTGTTATGTCATCTTCTCTGGGTGGGTTTTTTTAGTTTTAGTTTTGTTCTTTGCATCGTTTTTTTTTCCATAAACGCAAGTCGGTTTTCTGTTTTCTTCTCCTTTTTTTTAAGTTGTGGCGATGTCGCCCATCCAATGTTGTTGTGTTTTGTTTTTTCATGCACGGGCCAATGCATTGGAATTTGTTCCAATAAAGTGTAATTATAGATTCAAAAGGGGAGATTATAGATGCCCTCAGGTTTAAGATGAATAAGCAAATCATTCTACCCAGACTGCCCCGCTGCAGCAGTGTGGAGGAGAGACGGATGCAACGTAAACCAGGAAGTCCTGTCTGGAGGCTGATTGGCCGGTTTGGATTTAGTTGAAGCAGAGCGGAGCACATCTTCACCAACTTCTTGGTTCAGCGATATGAAGCGGGCACTGTTTGAAACGCGGTTAAAATACAATACGGGATCCTAATTTTGATATCTGATACTTGTTTCTTCCTCGTTTACTTTCACAAATACAAGCATTTTTAATAGATTTTAAAAGGAGAACACCGCCCCAAATTAAGACTTCAAATAATAAAATGTCCATGGCCAAGGGAAAGTCCAATCAATAGGTTGTTAGTGAACACGAGCTACTCTCTCTCTCTCGCTCTCAAAGCCAGGAACCAGAGAAGTGGACCTGCGATCCATTGCGAGTCGGAAGTCGATAATTCAGAATCGATATTCCCCAAAAACGGATCTAGATGGGGCGTCTGCTCAGGGGAACATGGACGCCTGCAGTCTCTAAACTTCACCAGCATCTACAGAGGACCTCCATCACAGCCCTAGCACTGTGGAGAATATATAAAAAATGTCTTGTTATGACCTTAAAGAAGCAGTGTAAGCATCCTTGGCCCTGTTTAAAGAGACTGGAGGTCCACAGTCGATGAATTCTGGACCCACAGAATGTTTTCTTTTTTTTTTTATACCCAAATGAGCTTCATTCTATTTTGTTCTCGGTTCTCAAACATTCCCTCTGTCATCAATAACTTCTTTCTCGCCTCGTTTTCTGTGGAGCAGTTCCACACTTCATACCCAATGGAATTTGAGTTTCAGCACTCTGGTTTCTTTTGGGGGGATTTGGGAGAGCCGCTCATGTTAACTAATATTGTTTTAACCGGCTGACACCATATGACACGAGTTATGGAAATGTTACGCAGTTCCCTCTTTTTAACCGACGAGCCCGAGTTCTCCAATGTTAATCGTCTTAACAGAATAATCCATAATCCGATCAATGAATAGGCAGAGTGAGATTTGATGCCAGTTTTTTTTATATATATTTTTTTATATGCTGCTCTACCAAAGTGTTTCTACCCAGCGCTAAACCTCCTGGAAAAGTATAGTGTCAAAGGTCGTCGGTGAGAACTTTTACCTTTTTTCCCATTGAGAGTGGAACCATGTCACCTTCTGTCCAAACTGGAACCGACTTCGGCTTCACTGTCACCTTTTGCCAGGGAAAACGAGGAGAGAGAGAACAGAGGATTAAAGGCCTTCAATGTTGCCTCTGCACTGCTATTAATACAGATCTCCCAACATGCAACAGGAAATAATTCATGTCCAAAAAAAAATAAATGAAACCATATCCCTTCAAGTACCTCGTTTTTGAACTGCATTTTCTTCCCGTCGCTAGCGGCGGTGGCGGTTCTTCCCCGGTGCTGTAAGATGCAGCCGTCAGAGTCGTAGCGTGTAATCATTCGGACAGACGGGAGACGTCCCATCGTGCCTCGTGCAGCAAAGTGGGGCAGAATTCAGCATCTCCCTGTAGTGTCGAGGGTTAACTGGAGTATGAAAATCCTGAGTGCCCTACTTCAACCGAAGGCTTCTCGTCGGAGACCTGCAGGGTCCCGGTTCGTCTGTCGGTCAGTGCTCCTCTCTGCACCGCTTCCCCAATCGGCCGTCTGTCAGCTAAGCAGTGGGACTTTGTCTTTTTTGTCGATGAAGATTCCCCCTGTGAACTTATTTCCAAGAAAACTATGATCACACCTTCGGCCAACACAAGTGAGTTGTCGTTCATTGACATAACCCTTCCACATTTCATGCATTAATTTTTACGAGACGCCGAACCGAAGGCACGTAGCGTAGCCACGCTTTCACCCCACCTCGCAGCCTGTATCGTGGCGGGCCAATCACACGTCGCGTTAGACTTGGGGTGATCTGCTGCAGGCAAAACCAGACAAATGGTGCAATTTTCTAGATCCGGGATCAAAAAGCTTTGAATGCAGATGTGCAGTTTGACTGGAGGCGGTGTAGTACTGCTTGGTACCGGTTTATTTTGATGGATAAGAATTTGAGTCATGCTTTCTTTCTTGTCTGCTGCTGTGTTGATGTGTTTATAACATACATGTATGTTATATATGTTCTTCTAGTAGAGTATAAAAGACATCTGTGTACTGTTTTGCGCAAAACAGGAAATGGTTTAGGACTCCAGCCAATTCACGTCAATCAAACTGGGACTTTGGAATGTGACGGGTAAATAAACTTAAAACGAGGACGATGTTTACAAGTTGCTTTGTTTTCTGAGCTTTTTCCCTTCAGCTGATTTGATGTTTTGCAGCTGTAAGCGGCTCCTCCGTTCCTTTTTCTGCTCACATGTGGGGGAAATGGTGCACCCCATAAATCACACGTAGCATAAGCATTCATTTCCAGGAATACTGATCTTTTTTTAGCATAACATTTTAGTCATATTTCAAGCATGAACACACTACATTTAAACCTACTTAGAGTAGCGGTGCCATCCAATACCGCGACTACCAAAGTATTTAGCGTGCTAGGAAATTATTTAGTGTGTCCCGACCAGTGTTGCAGTACTCTAGATCGATCTCGATCGAAGGTCTCGTCTCGTCAAGGTCTCAGAAAGGACACTGGACTTTATTTTGGAACTCACTAAATTGCCTTTTGGATTGTCTGATTGAACTTCGTCCCTGTGATCGCTCAAATACATTCCTTTGTGATTATCGGATGCAGTATCTGAGGCAGTAGAAGAGGCGAGTGAAGAGGACTCTTCGTTGGTTTTCTGCGGTTCTTCTTACGGGAATCTGGATCTTCCGGATCACTTCGAGGAGCGCCTATGGTTTGCGTGTTCCACATTTGATCATAAGTGTGTCCTGCGGTGTGGGACTCCCACCGGTCTGGTCTGGTCTGGTCCCGGTCTCAACCCGGTCTCAACCTCTCAAGTCTTGGCCTCGTCTCGGCCCTCGGCTCTGACTCGGTCTCTGTTTCTAGGTGGTCTCGACTAAAAAGACTGGTCCCGGTACACAGTGTGCCAAAAATACCAGGATGTTCGACTGCATCCGGTCACATTTTGCATTTTCTTGCTACCCACAATCCCCTGCTCAGCGGGAGAGACGGATATCGGATATATGAGCAGGAGGGTCAAAGTTCATAAGAGTAGTGTGTCCCAATAAGAACTAACTGTAACAAGAAAAAGTATGTTGTGTGGCATCATGAAGGACAAGTTAATAGTCTTTTATGGTAAAAAGTAATAAATTCTTTTTAAAAATATCATCAGAAAACATTGTTTTGTACATCTGCATTTCCCGGCCCTGAGGAAGCCCACATGTGTCGGCCTTGTGCGCTTCCTCCGGCGGCTCCGGAGTCATCTTGTAAACATCAGGCTGGATGTTCTGGTTACATCTGTATCAGCTGCTCGGTCCGAACATCCTCACCGGTGGCGACGAGAGACGGGGCGAACCGGGTCACCATCTGAAGTCAGTTTTCTTCCTCTTCTTCTGCGATGTCTCTCCCTCGCCAAGTGCATGGAAAAGTCATCCGTCCTTCTCTCAGGAAATTCCTCCCCGGTCCCAGGGGTGAGACAGACGGTGAAGGAGCAGCAGAGCGGAGCTGCAGCAGAGGACACAGTCCAGGCCTCGGCTTCTCATTGGCTCTCTCTTTATTTAGTCGTGAACGCTACGCTATCTTAGCATATCGCGCACGGTTCGGCAACGGAAGTAGAGCGGCGTGCAACAGAGACATCCAGCCAAAGATGGCGAACGCAACCTAAACAAAGTGACTCTCCAGATGTGTGTGTGTGTGTGTGTGTGTGTGTGTACATGAACCAGACTCAGAGACTTTATTGAGTTTTAAAAAATGGCCGCTACAAACAGTCCAGTGGTTGTCGAGTTAGTTTTTAAACAGCTGGCAGCCGTAGAAGCTGCGGGTGTTTCGGTTTAACGAGCGACCGCGTTAACCGGTGCTTTCCCGTCTTAGTTGACTCACATCTTGTTCCTAGTTAACAAAGATTTCTTTTGTCTTTTTTTTTTTTTTGTAATGCTTTTTTCATGCTGTTTGACTTATTTCCAAGAAACTTAAACGCACATCTTTGGCAAACAAGGACAAGTGGAGCTTTTGTGTGATTCTTTGTGGATTTCTTTCTTTTTTTCTTTTTACAAACACCAAGCAGGAACACGTCTGTGTCTTTTTTTAAAAAGCCTTCAGTCAATTCTAAAGTTATATATTTACTCATCTGTGTTTATCAGATTCTACGTCAGCCAGGGACGCGTTCGGCTGGAGGTCACCAGTTAACACGGTCACTCGTTAAACTGAAACGCTCTGAAACGATTCGATGTCTGAAGCTTGCTAACTCGCCTGGAGGCTGAGGAGGAAACGCCGCTTCTGTTGCCAGCGTCCACGCAGATATCCTTTAATACGTCTGCTGCAAAATGCACTTTTTCGTCTCGATTCAATACAAATTCGTCGATTCAATTCAAGAAAATACCTTCACTGTCAGACAGCAAAGGATATTTATCATGCCCATTACTTTTTTTTAGATATTTTTTTTTAATGGGATTCAACAACAAGTGCCTGCATGTGAACTTGATCCCAGCAGCCTATAGAGGCGTGTCTTGCAGCTGTGGCCTGTAGTGTAATGCAGCACTCCTGTGCCGTAGTTTATAGTGCACTCTGTTATGCTGCGTCAGCGCCGAGTCAGCAGAGACACTCGCACATTAAACGGCATCAAGGCTGGAGCAGGAAACTGGAGATGGTGTGTGTGTGTGTGTGTGTGTGTGTGTATGTATGTATGTAGAGTGTGTTCTTCATTCATGGCTGTGTCTGTTGGACTCAGTTACCAGTTATCAGGTCCACCGAGCTAAAACAAATCCCATCTTTTTTCCGGTTCCAGTTCCGATACCTGCGTTTGGACATAAATATATTATATATATATATATATATATATATATATATATATATATATATATTCCTGTGATATCGGAGCTGCCTTCGCATACCTTGCATTGCCGTTGATTTAAATGTGTTCCACAGCGGTCTACTTGACCAGGAGCTTGAGTAGGCTTCACATGCAACCAGGCGTAGGAGTGCAAATTGCCTTTACTCTTTTTTTTTTTTTTTTTATATGTGTGTGTGTGTTTTGAAAAGCTTGAACGAATCAAGTGCACCGCAATTAATCTCCTACCCGTAGATTTTTATACACGAGTTCAGGAGTAGGAAGAGAAATTTCAAAGACGAGCGCGATGGCCAACCGACGACTCCTCCGTGAGGTTTTCATAAGAGAACTAATGTGCACGGCTCCTTCGTAAAGTTGTACCTTATCCCAGAATGCTGTGCGGCGTGACCAGATGTCTCCGTGCACGCAAAGTAGTTCTGATCACGTAACACACGGGGAGGCCGGAGCTTCGTCTGTGTCGGACAGCCGTGGATCGGGAGGCCGGTGGAGGGGGGGTTTTGGTGTAGTTGCACAATAGTGAGGCGTGAAAGTGATGATCATTGTTTAAACACATTTTAAGGACATATTGGTATTATTTCAAACACCCAACCTGCCTGTGCTTCTCTGTGGAGAGTTAGCTGGTACCAGATGTGATACCAGGTGTGTGTGTGTGTGTGTGTGTGTGTGTCTCAATTGATTTGCATCTGTATATTGTTTCCCTTAAATCTCATAATAACGCTGATCTCCGTGTGTTCACGCGTGTGCGTGTGTGTGTGTGTGTGTGTGTGTGTGTGCACTCTGGTGTTTGTTGTTTAAACAGTCGACTGGCAGCAGAACGCAGTGACTCAGCTGTGTGTGTACGACTCCCACACACACACACACACACACACACTTAGTATTAATGGAGTGTCCAGATGAGGTAACCATACTCCAGCGTCCTCCGTCTCCCGGTTATTTAACTGCTCTGTAAACTAAACACGATGGACCCATGCGGAGAAACGGCAGAACCGTAAAAGGACGCTCGTGCAGTTTCTTCAAATCTGTGTTTTAGATTTTTAAAGATAATCTGGATTTCACTGTGATGTGATGTGATTTCTTTGTGCAACAGCGACGAGCTCGCACATCCCCTCAGGACTCAGAGGTCAGGGATCCATGTCGGTCTGGCGGACATTCCTCTCGGAGTGATGGTGACGTCGTCACGAAGAAACTCAAGGAATTGTGGGAGAAACGGATTGTTCCACCGGTCGATGCAGACATCACAAAAAAAGATTACAAATACATGTAAAAGAAAAAAAAGACACATGTCAGATGTCGTTGCTGCTTTACAAGAACTTTGCCCAATTAAAGTTGGATTTTAAAGCTGTGATATTTGACTGTTTGATGCTCAATACTGGACTTAGTATCAAGAAATAGTTTCCCCTGATCCGTCATTTCATTATCCAAAGAAAATGTTGACAGCTGAACAATCCTGCATTGAGAAGTCAAAGCTTCTAAATATAACGGCCTCGTGGCTCCATCTTTGTTTTAAATCTTTCCTTTCAGTGTTTAGTTTGCACGGAGGGAAATGTTTGCGTGGATTTTCTGTGGCTCTGGAAGCATTTGGAGAAGGTTTTGTTCGGACTCCCTTCATCTCCAGCTGAAAGCAAAAAAAAAGTTCAAATAGTGTTTTCCACCAACGGCAGCACTGTGTGTCTCTGCTTAACTCCACACAGATGTAGAGTCATTCTGGCTGCTTACGCACAGCCCTCCTTGGAAAAATGTTATTTTTTTATTTTTTTATTCTCTAATTCTTTTATTTTTTCCCCCTTCGTGTTTTTCTTTTCTTTTTCTCAGCAGATTATTCTCCCCTAAAGCCCCCTCTCTCTTTGCCTCTCCGTGTCTATGTCCCTCGCCCCTCGTGGAGATCCAGGGCCAGGACTGTCGTTGATACGTCTCTTTCGTTATTTAATAGTTTGGACTCTCCGTGGAACCGTTTGTCTGCTTTGGAAGCGTTGCAAGAAAAGCAAATCTGTTCCTTCAAGGAAATTTTCTTTATTTTTTTTAAATGCTCGTTACATCCTGACAGCAACCAATAAAGCAAATGCTCCGACAAAAAAATAACTAAATGCCTTTCTGGCTGTCGCGGGACTGTAATGAGCTCGTCCAATCATTTAATTCGGCCTAAATTGAATGATTACCTGGTTGTGTACCTACCTGCCGGAGTGTTTTCTGCCTCTCATTGTCCGTCACTGGAGCCTCCCACAAGCCGCTAGCTAACAGCAACGTTGTTGTTTACGTTAAAAAATATAACTTTGGGGGGAGAGGCAACTTTCTTAATAGATTAAGCAACTTTTGGAAAAGGGTTGGCAACACCGGGCCGGATAATTACCGTACTTTTCGGGTTACAAGCCGCTCCTACGGCTGATCAGTGTCCCCGCTGTAGCAAGCTAGATAGCGCTGCTAGCTAGCGCTTCTGCTGCTACTGCCCGCGTCCCCTCTGCCCAAGTCGGGTGTCGAGCCTGGTCCCGCTACCTTCGGTGGTTTTCAGGGAGCTAGCGGAAGTTAGCGGGGAAGTGACGGAGCGCTAGCAGGAGCCCCAGCTGGCTACAGCGGGGAGCTAACGGGGACACTGACCGAAAGTAGTAGCGGCTTGTAACCCGAAAAGTACGGTAGATGCGTATTCTTGCTAGTTTCTCCAGATTAGCAACCCTGCCTTTTTAAGTTTCAAATTCAGGAAACCTTTATTGTCCATCAGAAGATGGACGTCACGATAACTGATACTTGGGTACCAAGTCGATGCCAAAATTCAACGATAGAAAATGTCCCCGATAAAGCTGCATTGTGAACAACACATTCGTGTTAAAGTCGGCAGGAGGAGAGTCGCTAACGTTAGCGGTAACGGTCCTGCTCGGCTAAATAACGGAGCTAACGGCTAACGTTAGCGACGGTTGCGTTGAAGTAGATGTGATTTATTGTTTTGTCTGTTTATGCTGCGATTTATGTTTAAAAACGAATACTGTTGATATGCAATTATCAACTGAACTCAAATATCAATGTCTGCTTTGTTTCGTGATGATGAAAGGGGCGGAGAGAAGAAGAGCCAAACATGGACACACCCAAACCAAACACCATGCCGGTCGCTGCTAGTTAGCCCGTTGGCTTTCACATCCTGGTACAAAGCAGTAAAACAAGTCACAGAAGCGTCGCTAATTACATCCTGAGAGTGTGTGTCGCTGAGGGAGATGATGTTATTATAAAGTGTGTGTGTGTGTGTGTGTGTGTGTGTGTGTGTGTGTGTGTGTGTGTGTGTGTGTGTGTGTGAGAGAGAGAGAGAGAGACACACACACACAGGGCGAAACAGAGTGAGAGTGTGTTTGGGGTTTTGTCGGTTGGTTGGCCGGCCCGGTTTGAAGTAACTGTTGACACAGTAAGGTGTGTGTGTGTGTGTGTGTGTGTGTGTGTGTGTGTGTGTGTGTGTGTGTGTGTGTGTGTGTGTGTGTGTGTGTGTCCGTTGGCTTGAAGGAACTGTTGATACTGTCCGCCTTTCTGTTTTTTCCATTGCTCATACTAAGAGAGAAAAAGCGTGTGTGTGTGTGTGTGTGTGTGTGTGTTATGGCTTGGTTGTAGACCTGGAACGGCTACTGCTTTTCTGCGCTGGCTCTTCCATACGTGAACAAAACAAAAAGACCGAACCACAGCCACCTCCTCCATCCAGACAGCTCTCCAGTAGAGATGGAAAGTATGTGAGCCTCCTGTCTGTCTGAATCCAAACAGTGTGCATGCAGATACTCTCTCTGCTGTCTGCGTGGAGAGATCGTGTTACTGGCTCAGATCTGGTTCAGGACCACCCCCTCTCCACACACACACACACACACACACACACACACACACATTTCAACGTTTTATTGTGTGACATGGACGACACAACATCTGCACAAGCATCAAGAGTGGTCGAGTAGAGAGGGCTCGCCGGCTCAAATCCTCCGACCGCTTTTTAGGAAAAAAAAATGTGTGGATGGAAAGTGAGTGAGGAATCAGCTCGCCCACTGCAGTAATTGCTGTGTAGGTGTCGTTCAGCGACGAACGGTCCGCCCCAAAACATGTCAACTCTGTTCAAGAAACAGATGTACTTTCCATCCAATGCATGTTTCTTCTTCCCGGGCCGATGACGTGGCTCCACATGTGTGCAGATATTTCCAGGAGCTCCAATAGAGTCTCTCTCTGGGACCGTTCAAGCGCAAGAGGTATAACTGGGGAGCAGGTGACCGTTCAGCCCCGCCCACTTCCACCGTGGAGCCCACACTGTCACTAACCGCACTCCCTGAATGAAATGCTCGCAAATATTTTGGAAAAAAAAAAAAGCCATTTCTGAGAGGAGCAGAGAGAAGGGTTCACAATATGTGTTTTTGAAGGATGCATACAGGATGAAAACAGGTTATAAAAAGATAAAGATAGAAGCTAAAAAGGTCACAGCGTAAAAGTGAAACCGCCTCATCATCAGGCCATCGAAACAGAAAACAATGAAATTAAGGAACAACACTTAACCAGCCTGAAAATGAAGAAGAACATCTGAAACGATTTCTTGAGATTCCTGATAGTTGCCGGCCGATGCCACGCTTTGATTGGCAAGTCTGCGTTCGAGGGGCGGGACTTAGCGGAGGGTCAATTGGATTCTTTTTTTTTTTCCCCAACTGAAAAAACTGTCAGAAGATTGCAACCAAGACGTTGGGATCCAGGCAAGAGATGCAAGCAGCAGATACACTGACACTTCTGATCAGGTATGCATTCAATGGATTGAATCCATATTCATGCCACAACAGATGAGCGAGTGAGGCGCTGACGAGGCGTTTTTTTAAAATGCATAATCGGGTTACTTTGACTCTTCACGGCGGGTGAAGCCGGGCCTTCCTAGCCGAGGACTTGTTAGAACTGGAGCAGGTCCGATGTTTTTTTTTTTTTTTTTTTTTAGCTGAGTCAGACTCAGTTGCTCGTTCTCTGCTCTGTCATTATGTGATTAGCACCATAACTCTGTACAAGTGAAGAGAGAGTGTGTCATATCTGTGTGTGGGTGCATGTGTCTGAGCAGGTAACCTCCTGAACGTCGCAGTGATGAGCTACCGAATGCAGACTTTCACACGCTCGCGTGAAGACGACACAAATGCACCGACTGACCTCGCCTTTCTGTCGTTGTTTGCGGCTTCTTTCCGGTTGCCGTCTCGTGTCGAGGAGGCGGTTGTTGGTTTCCTGCTGCAAGAGACTGATTCTGGCAGGAACCGTATGCAACCGAGGACAGTGGAAACTTAAACTCACGAGGCATTGGGTTTGGACGTCACTGCGCGTGTGCTGAAGGAAAAATCGACTCGTTGACCACAGTCGTGGAATGGGAGCGAAGATTTTTATGTTTTTTTTTTTTTTTTTTTGGTGGGGATGATCAGTTTTACAGCCGTGTTTTGGGCGTTTGAGACAAAGTGTGGATGCTTGGGGTGATGGAGCAAAACCTGATTTATGAAAACGTGTATCTTATTGGTCGTCAGTGGTTGAGTTTGTTTTGAGGCTATTTTCCTAAATGCAAAACCAGTGCTCTGATTTGTAAAGACAGAAGATTGTGTTTCCTTCGGATGGAGCCAGGTCAATCGTTTCCCTTTCAATGTATTTAGTATCGCTCACAAATTAGCCTCAGAGGACTTTACAATCTGTACACGTACGACATCCTCTGACCTTTGACCCTCACATCGGTTCAGGAAAAACTTTTAACGGGGATAAAAAGGGAAGACACCTCAGGGAGATAGATGTACAATAGATGTCATGTGACCAGATTGAACACATTCAATGCATATGACAGAAACACCCGACTATCTCTACACAGCTCGTTGTTGTTTGCAGTGATATGAAAGCCTTTAAATCAAGGGAATATAAGATTGGATTCTTCAGAATAAAAGCTCAGTAAAAAAGGTGTATTTCTGGACCGGCACACAGGATCTCCTTTTTTTTAATGTGCTCCGTGTACACCGGACACAGATGCAGTCAACCTTGTCAGTCTTGCTGTCCGTCTCTGCTCCCCTCAGCAGTAGTTTAACCCAGTAGCTCAGTGACCTTGTATTTCAGTGTGTGTGAGACGGCCTTCACTCTGTGTGTGTGTGTGTGTGTGTGTGTGTGTGTGTGTGTGTGAGCGTGCGTGTGAGCGTGCGCGTATCAAAGCGGCAAAGCAGAGTGCTGTGATTCTTCCTGACAGTTCTGCAGTGCGACCAAACTCCACTGCAGCAATGTTAAATCTGTGTGTGTGTGTGTGTGTGTGTGTGTGTGTGTGTGTGTGTGTGTGTGTGTGTGTGTGTGTGTGTGTCCATTCATGGCAGCACAGATTTGAGGAAACGTCTCCTTCTCACTCGTCTCTGCGGTCGTGAAGGCTCACTGTTGCGTTGGTCATTCTGCAACCAGAACATGTTCTCACTGTAAAACTCAGGGTGTGTGTGTGTGTGTGTGTGTGTGTGTGTGTGTGTGTGTGTGTGTGTGTGTGTGTGTGTGTGTGTGTGTGTGTGTGTGAGATTGTGTGGTTGCATGCTTTAACTGTGCCACTTAATTCAACCCTCACAGCAGGGCTTAAAGTTCACCCGCTCTCGCCCACGCCGCCATTATCGATTTTATCTACAGATTTTATTATTATTTAATCCATCAGAGGTCAGAAAGTGGTGAGTTGAGGAGGAAGATGAAGAAAGCAAACATTTGAAAAGCCGGAACTAGAGATTCTTTTGGAATTTTACCTTTTTTTTTTAAAATGATTTTTAATGTAATGACATTTAATTTATGATCTAAATTGTTAATAATTCATTTTCAATATCTTTAGCTGTAGTTGACATTAAGAAACTGATTTCTCAACACATTTATTTTCATCAGAATTCACTCACTGCTGGAAATGTGGCTGGGCTTTGAACGCCTCCCTACTTCCTGAGAAGCTGGTGTTTTGGGGGATGTTTTACACTCGGCACAACTAAAATGGCATTTTAATCTATTTCGCTATCGGAGCGGGTCTCAGGTAATAATTTTGGTTGAACGCTGAACTTCACGCTGCACCGCCGAACCCATGCCCTCCAGTGCTGGCAGCCTGTGCTCCATTTAAATAAAACAAGCAGGCTGCAGATTTAACCCGAGGGTGTGTGTATGTTTGTATGTATGTATGTGTGTGTGCCAGTGCAGTAGGCAGTGCTGTGCTAGGTGTGTTGGGATTGTGTGTGTTAGTTACCAGGCAGACCAGCGTGTCCTTTTCTCTTTCCAGGTCAGCAGCAAGACACTGACCGAGGGTTTGAATCCCACTCGACCCGTTAGAGAGAAACTAAAAACCTCTTTTTCAGCTGAAGCACAATGCTTCAGGGTATTTATTTATTTATGTGCAAAGTATTTGAACTCTTCATAATCATAAACATCCATAGCGACGGCCCTCTACTGGTTGACACTGATATTGCATTTAAATGTAGCTATCTGCGCATCTGGAGCATCGCTAACGCCAGACAATCCATCATGAAGGCTTGAAACTCGGCCTCGACTCGCTCAGGAGACTTTTGTTGACGTCTCACGCGTTTGAACGAGGTTCACAGGGGGTTGGCACTAGATTTAAAACGTCGGCCTGTCTCTATACGTCTGCGGCCTTCAGCTGCTTAGACTAAACTGTCCGAGTTGTTCTAAATGAGGGGGGCGGGTGTTGTCTACCAACCCCAATGCCTTAAGCTATCTAAGTATATCACACACACACGTTGTCTTTCTGTACTTGTGAAAACGCTCATTGGCAACAATACATTCTCTATCTATCTTACTCTTTCTTTAATTATCACTTCACCGAACCCTGAGGATTGAAAAACAACTCACAGCCTGGAGGAGTACATGAAGTTTCAGGAGTTGTTATAGTTGATTTTTCATCATTGGATGAGTTTCATATTAAAAACTAACCTTATAGCTTAATTATTTTTACCTTTTTTTTTATAATCAAGCCTTGAAACAATCCTTTGAAGTTGGTCAAAATGTCCTCAGTTGAAAACTGAAATTTGGGCCTCACAAAAATAGCCGCACAAAGCCCTCATACACACAACAACCCAACCACCTACACACACACACACACAGTCAGAGTCCATGTCCTCCAGGCTGAAATGCACTCATATTTCCCAGTAATGTGGTGTTCAGTGAACATTTCCAGTGTGACCGCCACCAGACTACAGCGTGACTATAGTTTAAACCTGCACTCAACACACGTTACATTTCAGTGTTAATGTTTAAAAACCACATTTTCCTGCCAAAAGTTTTTTTTAAAGCATTTTTAGAAGGATTCTTCACAGCTTTGGAGTTGTATATATATTCCATGTGATGAATAGATATCTTTAGGCCTGCAGTGTGACGGCCGGCGGGTTCTTACTCATACTTGTTGAGTCTGATTTTAAAGCCTCCTCCGGCAGGTGTGGACCGCATCAGACGAGCACATTTGCGGTCAGTGAGTTCTGGAACATTTACTCTCGGTGCCATGAGAATCTTTTTTTTTTCTTCTTTTAAAAAGGGCAAACTTTTTGGTCTGAGTTTACTGGCGTCCTCTGAAGTGTCGGCTTCCGTTTTCCTACGAGGAGTCGATTCTGATTTCACCACAAATCGTCTGATGCGTTTTTAGAAATGTCGTAACAATGTCTTTATTGTTACAATTTAAAAAAGGTTTTGCCAATTATTTCCGATAATTTGGCGTGGAAACTAGCATTATACCCGCTGTTAAGTGAGCAGCGCCCTTGAACTAGATTCCCAAGTCTCGTTATACGAGGTGAAATGTTGCAGCGATAAAGCTATTGTTTTCTATCGGAGATTTTAAAGCTTCTGTTTTGGCAGGCCACGCTGTTTCGTAATACCTTTTTTTAAAGCGGCCTGTTGGGCAACAGAGGAGTCATAAATCCGCCTGGAAGGAGAACCGGAGCTTCAGCATCGCAAAGTCCTCAGCAAAGAGTTTAGTATTCACCAGGAGAAGTTTTAAAAAATATATATATTTTAACAGGATACGAAAACCAACTCAAAATCACATGTATGCATTCTTTAAGATGAAGGAAACCTTTTTTTAACGGACCTTTAAAGCTACTATGAGGAACTTGAATTTCGTGTGGATTTCGGCACCCCTTGTGGACAAAAGCAGTAGTGTTTCAGAGCACCAGAGTCCCTTTTAGAAACCTCTTATTTCACTCCTGCTCAGTCTTTGTTCTGGGCCTCCCTTCCCTCCAGTGTCAGCCGGTAAAAAGCGCTGAAACATTATGGGGGAAACTCTGAATCAAGAACACTCATCAAGCGAGATTAACCGATCCCCCTAGAGCTATTTAGAGGGCAGATGGTCAACCACGAGCTGTTTTGACACGGCGTTATGAGCTAATTCTTCTTAATGAAAGTAATCTGTTGCAATACAGCCGCGGATGAGGAACTATTTCAAATGACGCATCAGTTTTTTTTCTATTCCTGAAATGAGATGGAAGCATAAAGCCGGGTGTGTCACAACTCCATCGGTCAAACTTGAGCGTTTCCCCATCGAGGGAGGATAACGCTGAGGACAGCGGATCACGGCGAGAACAATTTGTTCAGCCGGTTGTTTGTTTTTTTCCCGTTAAACGTTGCCATAGCGTCTCATCCGCGTACGATCTTTTCGTTGCGCCTCAGGCCGAGCGGGGGACGCGTTTATTGGGTCACGGTTTCTGGACGACGCTGCCCCCCCCCCCCCCCCCCCCCCATAGCATCTCATTTTTTATGAGATGCTATGGGGGGGGGGAATAAAATGAACAGCTTTTATTTCAGTCGGACGTCGGCCCGTGAGCGACGCGCCCGTGAGCGGCGCGCCGGCTGAGGGCCCCGTCAGTGTGCGTTTGTCCCCACAGTGTTCTCGTTGTTTCTACCGCCAGCTTTTGATCATGTGAGAGCGGCTCAGGACGTTTTTATTCCTTCTTGTGCATGTGACATGTTGACATCCAAGTGTACAGATGAACACATCTGACCCATCTAAGCACACACACACACACTTTTTTTACATTCACAATACCTGTAAAAAGGATGAAGGTCAGACGTGACCAGAGAGAGCAAATCTGACTCGATGACGTCTTTATAATGAGCCGTGATGATTTGGTATAATGGGGGAGGGGGAGGGAGAGGGAGGGGGAGAGAGAGGGGGAGGGGAGAGAGAGAGATCAGTGTATTAAAATGTTGTTGCCTGTCAGTTATTTTTAGGTCACACACATCCAGCCTGCTCAGCGTGATAGAAACACACACTAGTGCCACCTGTAGACAGTACAGTTGTTGTGTAGACAGCTGCTGTGTGTGTGTGCGTGTGTGCGTGCTTGGAGTTTCCTTTGATGAAGCTAGGCTAACAGTTTCCCCTCACTCCCAGTCTTTGTGCTAAGCTAGGCTGAAGATAGAACTCTTTACGCATATTTCCCCAAATGATAAAAAACAAACTACGGCTATCCAATCCCCAAATATTTAGGCATCAGCCTAAACAAAGCCAGTTGAGATTTGTGGTTTGTATTTAGGTTCAGCAACGTCTGCTTCTCCGTCCGTCCAAAGGAAATGTGATCATGTATAATAATAACAATAATATTAAGTGTTTTCCTGTTCTCTCTCTGTCTCTGCAGGGTGATTGAATTCCTCCGCTCTGCTCTGCTGGAGCCGAGTTAGCAGACCAAAGGTAAGCGGCGCGCTAACCGCTCTTTATGGTTCCATAGCTCGCCGTCGCACTGCGGAAAAGTTTGGGTCTGTCTATTTATTTATATATATTTGATTATATTTAAAAGAAGAAAAAACAAAAGATGGGGGATTAGTACCTGCTGCCTTCTGACTTGTACTATTTCAACAGAAAACACACATTTTACATTGTAATATTTACTGGAAACAGCAAGTTTCTTTGTTTTTCGTAGTGAATTTATTAAGTATGGTAAAGACAACTTCACCAATCAGCTCCCCCTCCTATTTGATGCAGGACATCTAGGACGTATAATGCACAAACAATAGATAATCGAATAGTTCGAAACAGATATGTTTTTTGGCAGTTTGGGCCAATTTGGACGGACCTAGTTTGTGTGCTGGTCCTCTGCTTGATTGTTTCTTAGCGTTTCCTTAAAGAGTCATATTGTACAAGTGTTGTTGCTCAATCGGAATCAGAACCATTTATTGCCATCTATGTTTTCACAAACAAGGAATTTGTCATGGCGGGTGGTGCATAACATTAAACAGAGTGCAGGAAATGGGAGCATGAATATTTACAATGAAATCTACAATATAATAAAACATTTAAATAAAGTGCACAGATAACAGTTTCTGTCGCACTATACTGCCAAACGTATGTGGACCTTTTGGGAACTTCTTGTCCTGGGCTGTTTGGGTTGTTTTGGGCTTGACCCCCATAAAAATCTATTTTGGACAATATTATTCTTCCATCTTTGTTCTAACAGCTTAATGACATCACAATGGGCCCCAAGCAGGTTTTTTTTTTTTTCCCAGTTTGCTGTTAATGAACTTAACTGGCCGGCACAGAACCCTGACCTCAACCCCATCCAACACCTTTTGAGGTGAACCGGAACACAAACTCAAGCCAGTCTTCATCGCCCAACATAGCTCATGTTCTCATGGCCTGATTCCTGCAGGTTCTAAAATCTGGTGGAAAGATGCCTGAAACCAGAAGAGTTGAGGCCGTTATAGCGGCAGATTAATGCCCAGAAATTTGGAAAGAGATGTTCAACAATCATGTAAAGTATGGGTATAATATTCACCATATAGTGCAATTGCTAAGGTTTCCAAAATGCTGCGATTGCTGCTGTTAACCACCGTTTGAGCCGTAGTGTTTCAGTCCTTGGCTGTAATGTTTTTTTAAACTGGTCTCTGGAAGAGGTTTAGCTGACATCTGGTTCAGACATAATGTGTAACATTTGTTTTGATCCCAGTGTTCATATTTGAGGCGTACCCAAAGTACAACATGTTTTGTTTTTTATTAGCGTCCTGTATATCACTTATTGTCTCGCGTCAAACCAGTCGGGGCAGCGCTCGAGCCGTCGGTTAGAACGCTATGTCGAGGTTTTCCAAAATAAATGTTCTTGCGGCGACTTTGATGACGATTAATCACTCCCAGCCTCGTTCGGGCTTCTGTGTTCCTGAGGCTCGAGTTTCTTTCCCGTTGAGATCTGCGGAAAAACTGAAAGTCTCTGTGGCCAAGAGGCTCCAACGTTTAGCCACAGCCCACTCTGGAGAGCCAGAATTATAAATATGTGGTCGGCGCGAACTGATTCCTGGACGCTCAAGACAGAAGTCATGTCGTTTTGTGTAACAGCCTGAAGGTGGTTTGGTAGAAATAGTGGAAAGTGACACGATACCCTTTTGTGTCTCCTTAAACCAAGAACAGCTTACCATTTAAATATTGTAAAACAATCATGTTTGCCAGTTAGCTTTTGCCACGTGGTATTAGTTAGAAATGATTATAATGCTAAAAAGCAGTGGCGGGCCGTGGGTTTTGTACTTGCACCTTCAGTGGATCAGCTGTTGGGCGCACCGCAAGAGATCACTTTTAATTCAAAATCAAAATCATTTTTTTTAATTAAATTATAAAATAGCTATAACTTTGTGATTCTGTTTAGGCCAGCAGGCTCTTGCGGCCCGCCACTGCTAAAAAGCCATTTAGTAGTGTTAAAAATGTAATTAAAGCTGCCACATCTGTCACGGGGTGGTTGAAATCAGACCCAGACGCTGAGTTTATTCTAACAAAAACAAGGAAAGGCTTCAAAAAACACATATATACATATACATATATATATATATATATACATATACATATATATATATATATATATATATATATATATATATATATATATATATATATATATATATATATATAAATGTGACAAGCTTACTCACGGGGAGGACCACGGAGGGAGGAGACGAACAGGGTTTAAATACACCAGGGAGGGGCAGGTGATTGAACACAGCTGGGAACAATCAGGGACAATCAACAGACAATCACAGGGCAGGAAGTGCAGGGAACACAGAGGACTACAAAATAAAACAGGAAACAAACAAACTCACATCATGACAACATCAGGATAAATGCTGCTTCCAATGCTTTATAGATGATTTAGTGTTGCTGAAAGAGTTTTTTTTTTTTTTAAAGTGAAACCATCATTAACAATTTAGTCAATGCTTTTGAAACAGTAGCATGAATTAACGTTTTATTCCAAAGTCTTTGTACATGTAGTTTTTTTTACAGCACACTTCCTCCAACACAACCTATATATAACTGTAGAAAATAAGATAACATAATATTTGGATATATATATATATCATGTGTGTTTATGTGTGTGACGATGGAGACCGCTTGGAGATGGTTTGGGAACACTCCGTTGGGAATGTTGTTTTTTCTGTGAAAATCAGACAGCTTTTTTCAGAAACCTAAAGTGTGTGTGTGTGTGTGTGTGTGCGGCATGCTGCCCTGTTATCATTCAGTTCTGGAGTGTGTTTAGCTGTGTGTACACATGAATACACCAGCAGTGTGTGGTTGTGGGTCTGTGAGGGAGTGGCTGGTGGTCTTGCATTGATTATAAGGAGGAGCTGCAGAGGTTTGGTAGCATATAGCGAGGGAGAAATAATCTATATATTAATGTGGAGCTGAGATAGAAATGAAAGTGACTGAAGCCGAGGAGAACGTTCGTGAATAGAAAAGTTGTGTCTCCACTTTCCGTCCATCGTGTGAGGCTGCACTTCTAGAGCTGCCACACGTGTCACCTCTACGTCCAGCCTGCTTGTGCATGGTGGACGGACACACACACACACACACGCACGCACGCACATTTTAATACATTCATGTTAAACCCATTCAGCTACAGTAGAATCAACTTCCTGCTGCCTCTTGTTTGTTTCTTTTGGTGCAAAAATAGAGCTCATTTGTTCCCTAAATCTGGAACACACCACTGTGTGTGTGTGTGTGTGTGTGTGTGTGTGTGTGTGTGTGTGTGTGTGTGTGTGTGTGTGTGTGTGTGTGTTGTCTCAGTGTCATGTTACACAACGGCAGCTGGGTACCCCTGGGATCTGCTCGGTCCAGCCTTGGGGGCTCAAATACACACACACACACACACACAATGAGTCTTAATTTTCACCACATCACATGCACTCGTGTGTGTGTGTGTGTGTGTCTGTTTTCTCATAAAAGTGCACATGCTTATGACTCACTAAGTGCCACCACCTTTTGTGATTGCAGAACAAAACAAAACCAAAAAAGTTTCAGACATGAACCACATTTTCATATAACATGTAGTTAACTATGTATGTGGTTAACTATCTATGGGGTTAACTATCTATGGGGTTAACTATCTATGTGGTTAACTATCTATGGGGTTAACTATCTATGGGGTTAACTATCTATGGGGTTAACTATCTATGAGCCCACCCACTCCCCTCATATTATGTATTAATCTCCCTTCCTCGTATTGAGAGACGCAGGCAGATGTCGATATGAGGCAGGAAATGATGTAATCCCTCCTGCAGGTCTCGGGGGAAGTGATATCATTGTTGCTGGATCAGCCTCGGCTTCCTCCGCCTCTCTCCGCGATACACAAACATTTATTTCCAGCCGTGTATCACTTCATCAGAGTGAAAAGAAGAGAAAAACATGCTCACTGTGTGCTGTATTTGAGCCAATTTACCCAAAAATTATACTTTTTTCAGGGTAATTTCCTGCCATTGAGCCATTGATGTAAAGTTTCTTCCTTGGAAGAATGTTTAATTACTTGTACAGCTGGAACAGAGCTGCCCCCTAAAGTAAGATTGTAATCAAAAGTCAGAATCTCAGTCAAAACTTTGACTTTTTATTTTAATTTTTGACTACAAACCTGCATAGCTGAAGAGGGCCAAAAGGATGATGTATTACCCATTAATCTGGTTGAACCAAATCCAATCATCACTATTGTTGAAAAAAAATAAAGAACAATTGTCACTCTTCAAATGTTAATAGAATATGTTTTAGCCGGTGGAGCATATACAAAAAAACTTCATAAAAGCACTTTAGCTTCATCTATTTGTCTATTAAATTCTCAGTATGTGTATATTGACTGCCACATACTCTATTGGAGTGTTTAGATGCTGAGCTTGACTCAATTTAAGACATTTGGCGACGCGATATCGTTGGATCAATACATTGAATTATCGGAATAATAGGAAGTAATATGAATGTCCCATTATCTGTGATGCTAAACATGACATGATGAGGATGATGATGATGAAGTAAGGCATCCGTAGCAGCACTATAACGTATTCATCGCGGGTAAACCGCACACTTCTCAGGTGTGTTGCTGTTCAGTAAGTAGGTCATGTGGGTTAAACCTAATCTGGGTCAGCCGCTGCTCCGACGTGACTGCAGTCTAATCGGGTCGAGAGGATATTCTAGGAACAGTGTTCAGATGAATTCTGTGTTACATTTATTTATATATATATATATATATATATATATATATATATATATATATATAACACAGCCCACATGTCTCCATACGAGCCAGCGTAAAGCAGTTTTACTGCAGAATCACTGTCTTACTTGACAGGCCTCTCACACACACACACACACACACTACTTGTAATTGATGTCACAGTGTGAATCCTCAGGCTAATTATGTACCCTGGCGAGAAACACACACACACACACACACACACACACACACACACAGGCACTGTGTGTGGCTTTTTTATTTGCAGCATCTAGTTGAGTGTGAAGGATGGCATTACAACTCAAAGGTCTGTGAAGAGAAGAGATGAAACATTGTTTATTAGATTCACTGTGTTTGTTTGTCAGAAAAGTTGATCCAAAGAGTGGAAAACACCCAGAGGATTAAAATTAGTAACTGATCATGTGACAAAATCAGGCGCGACCTCCAGTTCTGAGAAAGCAAAGTCAATGCTGAAGTGCCCGAATCCTGCATTCTCTCTCCCGACCACCAGGGGGCGACTCCTCTGGTTGTATAGAAGTCTATGCTTCATGTGTTAAAGCTGCATTCTCTCTCCTGACCACCAGGGGGAGACTCCTCTGGTTGTATAGAAGTATATGCTTCATGTGTTAAAGCTGCATTCTCTCTACTGACCACCAGGGGGCGACTCCTCTGGTTGTATAGAAGTCTATGCTTTATGTGTTAAAGCTGCATTCTCTCTCCCGACCACCAGGGGGCGACTCCTCTGGTTGTATAGAAGTCTATGTTTCACGTCGTTTTAATACCAGGCTGTAAACATGTTTATTTCTGCTGTTGAACTAAGATTTTTAACATTGGAGATTGACTCGTTTTTGGAGCTCCGCCTCTAGTGGCCATTTGAGGAACTGCATGTTTTGGCTTAATTTCTCAGCACCGGAGGCCGACCCCAAGTCTTTAAGCGACGTGTGTGTGTGTGTGTGTGTGTGTGTGTGTGTGTGTGTGTGTGTGTGTGTGTGTGTGTGTGTGTGTGTGTGTGTGTGTGTGTGTGTGTGTGTGTGACAGAGAAAAAGAGAGAAACGTCTCAACTTACTATCTGGATTCACTCATTGCTTCTTTTTTCTCTGGATCTGATTTATAGCTTCGCCTCACAAAAAACCAACAACCCTAAAAATACCGTTCTCTGTGTGTGTGTGTGTGTGTGTGTGTGTGTGTGTGATGTCCTGATATAGAGCCGTGGGAACGGGCCACACTGAATGAGGGACCTTTAAAGCCTCTTCTGTTGTCGTTCTGCCGTGGCAGTGGACCAGTTGAGGCTCCGTGTTGCGCTGCTGGGGAACTGGGAGCTGCCCAGTACAGATGGAGCGCGTTGCTCAGGGGCACTAAAGCGGCAGATGCTGCTGGAGTCAAGAGGGAAGAGAGAGCAGTTTTCTTTTAAGTCTGTTCTTTTCTTGTCTCTTCTCTCCTCTCTCCATCCTCTCATCTCCTCTTTCCTTCTCTTGCCTCCTTTCCTCTTCTTTCAATTTGCTCTTGTCGCCTCTTTCTTGTCTCCTTCCTTTCTCTCTTATCTCCTCTCCTCATGTCTCCTCTTTTCAAATATCCTCTTTCCTTCTCGTGTCTCTCGTCTCTCAATTTCTTCTTTTTTATGTCTTCTTTTCTCCTCCTCTCCACTTCTCCCCAATTCCTCTTGTCTCCTCTTTTCCTCCTCTCCACTTCTCTTCTCCATTTCCTGTTGTCACCTCTTTTTTTTGTCTCCTCCCTTTTCATCTCTCATCTCCTTTTATCGCCTCTCCTCAATATCTCCTCTTGTCTCCTCTCTTTTATTCTCTTCTCCTTTTTCTTCTCCTATCTTCTCTCCTCTTGTCTCCTAGTGTCCCTTCTCTTTGCCTGTCCTCTTGTGTCCTCCTCTCTTTTCCTCTCCTTTCCACTTAATAATGTTCTCTTCTTCTCCTCAGGAGATAAAGAAACTGCTGTGATACATTTTGTATTTATTGTCTTGCTCCCTCTTATTAAAACAGAGGAGAGGAGGGAGGGAGGGAGGGAGATCTGTGAATACGAGCGTAAGGAAGGAGAGAAAGTGGGAGGGAAGAACAGGAAAGAAAAAGAGGGAGAAAATGAAGGATGGGAGTATGATTGCATGGTGTCAGTGTGACAGACGGGAGGAGTGTGGCTGTAGCAGCAAAGTAATTACTGTTTACTTTGGACACACACACACACACACACACACACACACACACACACTGCACTTCTATCCCATCACTAGGACTTGCTGTCTCAGCTCTGTTTGACAGACCGCTGCTGTTTAAGGTTCTTTCTGGTGGCGCGTTCGACCGCTATCTGATACGCAGACGAACAGCGACCGGCACAGACTCTCTCACCGCCGGCGCCATCCAAAATATGCGCGAGCACGTCGGCTACAGAAGCGGCGTTTCGCCCCACGCCATCCAGAAGAGTTGGCGAGCTTAAAAAAAAACGTTAACGGCACCAAAAATCCACACGGGTATCTGCAGAATTACGACAGAATTACGACCGCCTACGAGCAGCCGGCGTTTCAGTTTAACGAGTGACGACGCCGAACGGCGATGAATATGAAACGCCGATGACGTCTACGGCTGCAAGCCATTAAACGCGTCGACCGCCGCTGTGGCCTGTTTGCGGCGGCCATTTTGAAACCCAGAGAAGTTCGACCTCCAAGTCTGTGTCGTGGTGTTTGACGTTCTGCACATTTTCTTCTTCTTTCAATCATTTTATTTTCAGTTCATACAGGTAGCACATTACCTTAAACTAGACAAGAAAGAAGAAGCACAATACAGATATTAATAATACATTACGTAGCATAACGACCGACTATACGAACAATCCGACTCGGAAAGAAAACGTACAAGAAAACATGCACACTAAAGAAAAAGTCGATCTCTGTGTACTCGCCCGACAACTCCCAGAATGCCGTTGGAGCACCCTCAGAAAAGAGGAGCATACACAGTTGTTTTCATTGTCGGAGCCCACGTTTCAAAAATCACACTTATTGATTCGATCAATTATCAGCATGAAAGTATTCATATTTTGCTCAAATTGACCGTAAGACAACTTTGTGTCGACGTAATTATGTGGAAGGATAATAAACAATGGGATGGAATTGTCATCTATGACATGCACAGCAATGTGGCGCTGATGAATGGAGCGCAATATCACGACATGTTTTATCAGTTCGTGTTGTCGAAGGCAGATTTGCACGGAGCATTTTATCTCCGTCCGTCTGAGGAGGGAGGTCAGAGTCTTCTCCTCATTGCGATTGTTTTGCCGTCCAAAAATAAAATAAAAAAGGTTCATTTGTTGGCCAGCAAGAGTTGTACAAGAGTGCAGCTGTGAGAGAGAGAGACACACACACACACACACACACACACACACACACACACACACACACACACACACTATCCTCCAGTCTAAATGACAGACTTTGCTAACCACAGGGATCTAATTGTAGCGCTGTGTGTGTGTGTGTGTGTGTGTGTGTGTGTGTGTGTGTGTGTGTGTGTGTGTGTGTGTGTGTGTGTGTGTGTGTGTTGGCTAGCAGTCTCTCCCCAGGGGGGGGCGACGACAAAATGTCTACCCAGGAATAGCACCCCGTGCCCTGGGCAATACTCTGGGGTCGCCTGGGTGGAGATCCTTTAGGAGAGGGAAGAAGGAGGCGAGGAGAGAAGGGAGTAGGGAGAGCGAGGAGGGAGGGATTGAGGAGATTGATTACATTATCGAAGCGGTCAGAGCAACCGTGCTCTTTTGGAAATGGTTAAAGATTATTGTTGAGTGATTTACGCAGAGAAACACGGTTGTTTGATGTATTATATTTTAGAATGATCAAGAAAATGTTTCATTTCATTGTGTCATTTAAAGAAATAGTTTGTTGTGAAAAGCACTCTTTCACATAGATATGATGTCACTCTCTCAGCTGTATGTGAAATATGAAGCTACACCCAGGAGACGGTTAGCTTAGCTTAGCTTAGCTTAAAGACTGGAAACATGGTGCAACAACAAGCCTGTCTCTCTCCGACGGTTTAATGAGGTGATGACAAACATAGTCCAGCGTATAATCCGCCTTAAAACCATAATTTTATGTTTTTACACTTCACTTTCGGTGCAGGGAGGCGTTACCTTTTTGGAGAGAGCTAAGCCAGCAGTTTTCCTCCTGTATCTAGTGTTTATGTTTAGCAGGAAAAGCCCGAATGTCACTTTTACACTTCAGTTCTGGCTTCACTTTCAATACTTTGCAGTTTATAAATCAGTAGAATTCACTTCCAGGGTTTTTTTAGGTCGATAAATGATTAGAAAAACGTGTTACATCATCATCTTCATCTTCATCAACCTCATGGCAGTGAAACACTGTTTCTACTGGTTGTCAACACAGAAGAATTCAACTGCTGCCGAGTGTCTTTGATCTCTATTCCACCTTAAGCTGCCATTTATTTGCGTGTGTGTGTGTGAGAGTGTGAATGTGTCAGTGAAGGATCATTATTACCGTCATTAATCACAGCAACACTCTTCAAAAGTGTGTTGACTTGTTCTCGGTGTAGTTACATAAACAGTTCTCTCTCACACACACACACACACACACACACACACACACACACACACACACACACACACACAACCTTTCCCCTGAATTCTCCCTGTCGTGTTTTGTGTATTCTTTTCTTATAAATCATGTTTTTGTTTCAGATTCCTTGACCCTGTTAGAATCTGGATTTTGAACTAAAATGTTTATGTGTTATAGTTGTAAAAATGTTCAACATTATTCTTTAGTCGATTTAAAAAAAAAAAAAAAAAAAGATTTGGCATCCAAACTCCAGAAATATGCATAATGACACACAGTGAAGACAAAACGTTCCTGTTTGGAGAACAAGGCGCTCTAAAGCTGATAGTCTGGAGGCTGCAGTGTTCGTACCACAATAATAATAATGATAAAAAACACCAGTCATAAAAGTTAAGCTTTAGAAACCATCAGCTAGAGCTGCAGCAACTATTAAACGATCCTCTACGACGATTTTTATAATCAATTAATCAGTTTGAGTATTTATTTTAAAGAAGAAAAGTCCTATTTCTCAGATGAAATTAATCGATATTAATTAAACTTTTAGGCAATCTGGGGAGAAGTTTTTGATATTTGTTTTACTCTGGAACAAAGTGTAACTTGTGCGGGTCTCTGGCCAGCTCTTATGTCGGTCCCTTGCTTCTAAAAAGGTCCTTTTTAAAAATGTCTCAAAATCATATGAAGAGGTTTGACGTGCCTCGGCCACTTTTCAGCGACGGTAATTAAATCTGGTCTGATTTACAGAATTCAGCTGGACTTTGTCTCTTTAATGAATTCCTGCTGTCGCTTCCTGCTTCTGTCCATCTATTATAGTTTAACGACTCTCACCATCTGCCATCGGTCACAGACGGGCTTTTATTGTCATCTTTTATTTATTTTTATCACAGCTTTCAACTGTGTGCCAGTGAAGTGCTCTGATGTGGAGTTGTGAAATGTGCTGTCGATTGATGTTAGCGTTATCTGGTCCCAGGGTTGTCAAGATGGTGTGACCCCGGCTGTGGTGTAGTGCAGACCATTGGCCACTAGGTGGAGCTGAGCGATCACACTGTACACGAGAATGAATGTCTCTTTCCCCTTTTTTGTCTTTCTTCTCCTCCCCTCAGATGGATCAGCTGTCGGACGAGGAGGTGGAGGTCAGGGGGGACGGGGAGGAGGAAGAGATGGACAGCGACAAGGAGGACCAGGACCTGGATAAGATGTTTGGAGCCTGGCTGGGAGAGCTGGACAAACTCACGCAGGTACACAAAGTAAGGGAGCTCCATCGCTGATCTGCATGAACGCCAGAACTTTCATGTGTTTGCCAAAAGTAATAACGCTGTGTGTGTCTGCGCAGAGTCTGGATGACAGTCGCCCAGAGCCGCCTCCTCAGCAGAAAGCTCCCCTCGGACAAGAGACCAACATGGCCAACTTCTCCTACCGGTTCTCCATCTACAACATCAACGGTAAGACACTTTTTACTCACTCCACGTCTGGTTGTTTTTATCTCATCTCCTCGTCTCACACGCCGATGTCTCCGTGTGTGCAGAGGCGCTGAATCAGGGCCAGAACGTGGACCTGGACGCTCTCATGGCCGACCTCTGCTCCATCGAACAGGAGCTCAGCACCATCAACACCAAGCCCAACAGCATCGGCAGCATGGCTCGCCTGGGGCTGACCGACACCAAGGTACGCGCGTTCACATCTTCCATTAAAGCTTGGGTTTTGTTCTCAAAGCGTGAGCCTGAATCTATACGCGCTCCTTCTTTCCGTCTCCAGGTCCGTCAGAAGCCTCCAGCCGGGCGCAGTAGCCGGCAGCAGTCAGCAGGAGGCGGCGGCGGCGGCGGTGGCGGCGGCGGCGGTGGCAGCAGTAACAGTGTTAGCGGTGGCGGTGGCAGCAGCGGGGCGAGCAGCAGCAGCAGCAGTGCGAGAGCGTCCCCTGCCGGCACCATCAGAGCACCCGCCGGGCCGCACGGGAGGCCGGCACTGGCCTCCAACTTCAGCCTCGATGACATCACCGCCCAGCTGGAGAAGGTGCGTACAGAGAACATGTGACATTCTTATCTCGTTACAGCGTCATTGTGTTTGTGACATCTTAATGTTTTAATGCTGTGAAGGCGCGTTGTTTTTGTTGTGCTGCCTTAGCGTTGTACTGTAAAAGCCGGGTTACAAGCCGCTACTACCTTCGGTGGTTGTCCCCGCTGTAGAAAGCTAGCGCTGCTGCTAGCTCCCCACTGCTACTGCTAGCTCCCCGCTGCTACTGCTACTGCCAGTGTCCCCTCAGCCTGGCCCTGCTACCTTCGGTGGTTGTCGGGGAACTAGCGAGACCTAGCGGAGAGCTAGCGGAAGTTAGCGGGGAACTAGCAGCAGCAGCGCTAGCTGGCTACAGCGGGGAACTAGCGGGGACACCCACCGAACGTAATAGCGGCTTGTAACCCAACTTTTACGGTACTCTGTTTCCTGCCCAGGGACGACAGAGATAAATTAGCTTCTAGCTAACGCTGTTACAGCTAAGAAGCTGCCAAATCAATAAATAAACAAACATATACCGGGCGCTATTATATTAGCAAGGTAAACATTTCAAACTCTAAAGGTTCTCAAACGAAACTTGGAGCATGTACAGTATATTGCCTCCGCGCGGCTCTCAAGATGGCGACGGCCGAGCTAGAAGCTAACGGTGCTTACAGCGCTAGCAGTGCAAGCAATGGCCAGCATACTTAATATACCCTTCTCACCCACCAGGCGTCTCTCAGTATGGATGAAGCTGCTCGTCAGACCTCCTCGCACTCCCTAAGCTCCGCCTCCTCCTATACGTCGGCCACGATGCGGCGGCCCGGATCGTCTCAGCGGCAGCACCGGCGCACGGGGTCCGTCGGCACGGTCAGCGAACATGAGGTAAACTCGGGATCTACGCCTTTCGGGATTTTTGATTCAAAACCACAAGTGTGACAACTGGCACCCTGTATCCACGACCATTTTATTTTACGTTTACGGGACGATTCAGACGTGTGAAAGTCTGCACCCGACGTTCTGACCGTTTCTTTCTTCCCTTTTAGGCGCGCTCCATCGTTCAATCCTCCCGCTCCTCCGTCACCTCGGCGTCCGGCGTTTCTGTCAACTCCGCCTCCTCCATGGACTCGTTGGACAGCGTCCTTCTCGCCAACGAGCCGGACGGCCAGCAGCCCGCGGCTCTGCCCTCGGCTGCCGGAGCCGGTCCGGGTCATCCCAACACGGAGGTACACGCTGACTTTTATTTAATTTATTTTTTTATGAGCAGAAGGATAAATGAAGGACTGTTTGGCCGATCCTCGCCGCGCCTCTTTCAGGCGTTTACGGCGGACTGAGGCACTATAAGAGTAAATAATTTGCCAGATCGGCACCATGTTGGAAGGAAAACATCCATCGCAATCGGACAAAAGCGTTTCTAAACTAATGCCGTCTAACACGTGAAGGTTATAACTTAAAAAAGGTGTTGATTCAACCCTATGATCAAATTGGAGGCTGTAGATTTCAGTTTCAGTTATTCAGCCTCTACTCTGAACCTCCTTCTGGCCAGGAGTGATCAACCTGAGGCTCCCATCACAACTGCAGCACCTCAGCGCTGGTTTCACTGGGTTTAGGGAGTGTTTTTACCCAAACCTCCCCAGAACCAGTCCACTCACCGGGATTACGACGAGTCCGCCGCGGTTTCAAGCAGATTACCAAAGGGTTTAAGCGCTTCAGATGATAACTGCATCGATAATACAGGAAGTATTATGAGCATACATGCAGGTTTTTATCAGAATGGGCGACTCAAAGGGAGTAAAAACCCATCGGACCATTTACTTCACATTTAAACTTACTATTTGTTTTTAAATATAACATTATAACTGAGAAATATACATTTAATTTGATCACACTGACAAATGATCATTTTAACACCATGGAAATGACAAGAAAAAACAGAAAGCAAGGCTAAACGCAGATGTGTCATTGTTCTATAACCAATACATTGTGCAATAAATTGAAGCTTAACATTATTAGATTAAAACCTACAGACTACAGAACACACATGTCTCTGTAAATACATGGTGTTGTTTCAGGAACAGGTCTCCTTCCTTGAGGTTTTCTTTAACAGCGTAGGTGGTTTTGGGTTTTTGCTGCAGCAGTGGTTTGTGTTATAATTCTCTTCGGCTGGCTCCCTCTGCTGCTTCAGGCTGTTTCTTCGCTTCCTCGAAGATAAAAAAAGAAAAGAAACCGCTCCGTTCTTCTGTCCCAGAAGACGCTGAAAAGAAAAAGCTCGGTCCTAATCTTCCCTGAATTACCTGCGTAGAACAAAATGCCAAAAAGAGCTCATAGCAGTGTTTTAGTTTTGAGCATTTACACTTCAATAGCTCTCTTGTTTCTGACCCCGGTGGCCGCAGAGGGCATCGAACCCTCGGCCCCCGGTGCCGGTGCCGTTGCTCAAACCCAAACAAGAAACTCTCATGCGCTGCACCGCAAACACAAACCCTGTTCGCTGCTGCAAATCCATCCAGCGCGCCCACACAGACGCTCCAGCAAGTCTGAGAAGGGAAGGAGTATAATTAGAATAATGAGACGAGGCCAGAGTGAGTCAGCAAACGGCCGCAGAGGCTGAGATGGAGACTGACGGAGTGAAGCGAAGAGAGCACAAAACAAAGAGAACGAGGAGGAAACTCAAAGAGAAGGAATGGAGGATGCGCTGTAGTGTATTTTGCTCCGAGCGCCAGTTCATTAGAAACTGGGACGACTGAAGTTTGAAGTCCTTTTATCCCTCTTTTATCTACACTCTGTGTGGTTATTATGGGGCAGAGGGAACAATCTGAGTTGGGAAAAGATAAAAGGTCACTGAGGTGCTCGTGATCGAGCTGTAAGGAGGTGAGGGGTCGCGCTACAGCTCCTGTTTAAACGATGGGTCGTCCGTCTGGACCGCTCTTGGGACCCGACCTGAAGGTCCATCTCTGGACGCAATAACAAAATCAGCCTCTTTTTAAATACCTGAAAAGGTATTGTGTGCACAGGCAGAGCCACTTAATTTGTCAGAATGGTGGTTTAGTAGTTAAAACAGTTATAGGATGCAAAAAAAGCTTTTTTTTATGCTTTAAAAAAAAAAAGTTATGTATTTTAACTTTAATTTACTCTTAAATATGTTAATTTATCATAAATGAAGTTCAGATTAGAACCAAAACCTTGACGTGCAGGTTGAGTCAGATGCAGCAGATGCTGATTGGACCATTTTGATTGTACAGATTATTTAAAAATTACAGTCAGGTTTACACACAAAGCTCCGGAGAGAACCAGGAAGATAATCATTTACTCACATACACATATATTATAGACATATACGCATATACACACAGCATATAGCAGCTCTCTGTGCTTATTAATGTGTCCTACAGGGGATCAGCACACACACACACACACACACACACACACTCTTAGATGCCGTTGGTATCTCAGATCTTGGCCGAAGGGGAAAGCTGGCTGTAATCGCGTGCGCACGTGTTTTTGACCTAAATATTATTTTTTAATCTGTGGTTATCGAGAGAAAACTAATGCTTTCTATAAAATGGTTTTCTAGAGGTTAAAGTGCGTGTACACACACACGCGCACACACACACACACACACACACACACACACACGCACACACACGGAAACACAAACTCACGAGATTAATAAAGATTTGCCTGAAATAAATAAATAAATGAAAAATAAAACCGAACAGAAAAGCAATCTGGAGTTGGACAACGTCTTGAAGGAAACATATTTCTGACTCTTTGCCACTCTTCTTCCCTCCAGTAAAACCAATACAACCCACTGTGGCTCTGGTGCTGGATCCCAGTCCGTCCAGTAGCAGCCTGCTCAGGCTGAACTGGTGACCGCATGAGGGATTATACAAAGCTCACTGAGCCACAGTTTTAGCTCATGCCCGTGGAAGTCATTAATAACATTTAATATAGTCAATAATGTAACTAATTAATATAAATATGTCTGGAATCCTGCAGTTAAATCCCTGAGAGTGTGTTGTGACAGGATTCATCTTTATTCTTTTTAAAAAGGGATATTTTTACATTTGATTCTATGGCAGAATCCCTTTGAAGTCATTTATTAAACGATGCTTGTAAATGGCTCGTTTAATGGCTTCTTTTTTGTTTGGATTATGGTCCAAGTTTCTCCAGTTGGATCTCCCAACTCACAGGTTCAACTCCCTTTAATCAAAATAGGATGTTCTGGACCCAGGAACCCCAAACTCCTGGATGAAAGTGCACGAATGCCTGCATTGAGCCAGTTGTTGAGCTCACCGGGCGAAATGAAGCGAACGAGATGGAAGTTTCTCTCGAAGTCAAATTCAAGTTGCCCATTCGTCTTTTTTTACATTTAAGTTTACTACAGGAAAAAAATAGGATAAATAAGGGTGAAGGTCGAAAGAACAGTGAGCTCACAACAGCTCAATAAAAAGCAGCGCGCCACAACATGGCGGCTTCAGTGTGCTGATGGCGCCCGGTCCTCGTCCTGGTCTCCGTGCTCTAAGCGTGTTTTAACGCTCCCGCTCCTCCACTGTAACGTGTTCCTGACGTGTGCAGCTCTCCTTCACAGGTTTCTACCTCTGCTTCACCACAAAGCTTTTCTGCTAAACCGCCGCATCCAGTCAATCAAGCAGCAGATTACTTCACCAGGACTCTCTCTTTCTTTCTCTCTCTCTCTCTCTCTCTCTCTCTCTTTTAAAGCACTCCTATCTGGACAGGGAAACCTCTCTGATTCTGAGAAACATAGCAGGAAAACCCTCCCACCTGCTGACCAAGGTGACGCCCCCCTCCTCTCTCTCTCTCTCCTCTTGCATGGCAGCACCCTCACCCTCCTCCCTCCTCTGGTCGTCTGCTGGCATGCACGTTAACGTCTTTACTTCCCGCCTTCCTCTTTCGCTGTAGTGTGTGTGTGTGTGTGTGTGTTAGTGACGGGCTGCAGTATGCTGGTGTGGAGACCCAAAGCTTTACAGAGCGCTGCAACCCAATGTGGGGTCGTTCCAAATGACACCATGAATGAAACGCCATCTGATTAACACCAAACAGATTCATAATTAATACCAAACAATCTTGGTTTACAAACAGAAACCAAGCCTTCTGCATGTAAAGCTTTGTGACCGTCTGCATCTCACGCGGCATCTCGTTGGTTCTTGTTCAGCGATGACGGGGTTTCAGTCCAATCTGCAGGTCTTTTTATATATATATATATTTTTTTTTTGGAAGCATGAAGGTTTGATTAAAGGCATGACCCTGTGTGTGATATATGAGTGTTATGTGATGGTGGCCGGCGGGACGGGAAGAGTCTCACGAGGATGCGATCACACAGGAAGTCCTTCTTCTAAACGCAGAGGTTCTGCACCACTAAATCACAAAGGCCCAACGGACCTGTTGTGTCCATTGAACGCGTGTTCTCACGCCTGATTGGACAACAGAGGGACACACGTCCAGCGATGGAAGACGCTTTCCAGAAACATGTGAGACGGTCACATTGAACGTCTCCTAGCTGCTGACGAGCCTCCTGTGTGATCGTGCCGTGACAGCGTCTGCTTGTTGTGAAATGTTTGGGAAGATGATGATGATGATGATGAAATTACCTGCTCGTGTTTTATGGAACCAAGAACAGGTAAGCGTGAGAGGCGGCGCTTCTGTGTCTGCGTTCACTCCTCGAAGAAGAATCAAAACATATCATTTCTAATTTAGTAGTAAAAACGATGCCCTATTTCTCAGACTCTGCTTCCTGTGAAGGTAGCAGAGTCCAAATCCATGAGTTTTTTTTTTGTGTGCACTTTTTCTAAACTGCTTTTTTGGGCCCAGGGTCACTACTTTATACAGTCAGACTCGGTACGCTGGTTACCAGGGAATTATTTATGTCTGCAGAATCAGAAGTTCAGTTTCAGTGAGTGGAGTTTGCAGAATGTTGTGTGCAGTTTGTAGTTTGTAGCATTTAAGTTGCAGTGTGCAACGTGTAGTTTGTAGCATGTAGTCGTTGTAGCATTACGTATCGGGTGCAGTGTGTAGCATGTAGACCAGGGGTGTCAAACATACGGCCCCCGGGTCCAGTCCGGCCCACGGGATAATTGTTAAAATTGAAGAAAAAAATGAAAAAAGAAAAAAACTACCTCAGTCAGGATTCAAACCACTGATCCTCTGATTATAAGACGTGCATGGTAACCATTGAGCCACAGACGCAATTTTTCACGGTATTGACTTTACTAAAGATATTGCCCAACTGCGACGGAATCTGCCCAGGCAGGTAAACAGTGGGCTGATGTCTGAATTGTTGGTCTTTATGTTTCTAGTTTATTGTAGAAAGACCTTAAAATAGGGTTTATCATCCAAAAACCTTCACCAATGATTTAAACAGAGAGAAATATTGTCATTATGTATGCGTTAATATGCTTTGATTTTACTGGTCCGGCCCACTTGAAGTCAAAATGGGCAGCATGCGGCCCCTTCACTAAAATTTGTTTGACACCCCTGATGTAGTCGTTGTAGCATTACGTATCGGCTGCAGTGTGTAGTTTGTAGTCGTTGTAGCATTACGTAGCGGCTGCAGTGTGTAGCATGTAGTCGTTGTAGCATTACGTAGCGGCTGCAGTGTGTAGCATGTAGTCGTTGTAGCATTACCTATCGGCTGCAGTGTGTAGCATGTAGTCGTTGTAGCATTACGTATCGGCTGCAGTGTGTAGCATGTAGTCGTTGTAGCATTACGTAGTCGTTGTAGCATGTGTGTTTGAAGCTCAGCCAGCTGCTGTAATGGAGCTGAGTAGACCAGCCTGGTGCCAGCTAATACCAATCAATGGGAATAATGGGACCGGCTACGAGTCTAATCGGCGGTGGCGGTGATGTTGTTCACCCCGGATCACGATGTCGGTGGAGATCAGCGCTTCCTCGGCGCTGCTCGATGTCGCAATTCTGAGGCGGCTTTTAATCAAAATGTGTTATTTCAGTTAATCATTTCTGGGCATATAATGTACACGAATGTCCTCGGATTGATGACTCTTGATAACATGTGACCGGCATGTTCATCAGAGCCTCTGCTGCTCTTAAGCTAAAGCTGGAGGCTTCTTTATGGCTGAAGGCAACGTTTGATTTATGTGTGTTTTGTATGTTGTGTGTGTTTGTATGTATGTTTGTTTGTGTGTGTGTGTTGGGAGGGGGCATTAGATGGAGAGTAAGTAAGCAGGCTTTATTCTGATTGGATCAGCAATTTCATGATTTGATTGGATGACAAAGAAGATGAGGCCGTTTGATTGGATGTTAAAGGAATGTGCCAGTTCTGCAGGGATAATCTTCTTTGGGGCAGAGAGAGGGTGATTCCCTGTAGAATCACGTCTACACACACGTGCAACACACACACACTGTCTTTGTAATGGCAGCACAAATACTTCTAAATCTGCTTATTTCATCAACCTGTGGAGAGGAGAAAAAAAGTATCTTTCCCAACCCTCAGGGGGCAGAAATGTAGTTTTGGATCAAAATCAGACGCCAGCAGGCTTCTCTTCTAAAGCTCATATTGTGATATAATCCTGTAGCGATCCTGGTCCTCTGCAGACTTTTCCCCACAGGATGCACCGCTGGATTGAACAGTATTTGATTTTTAGTAACGGTGCAACTCCGCCTCCAGACGTCAGTCTCGGCCCAGCGAGTCCAAATGAAGTCGACGCAGTCAGATTAATGTTTTGCGGTTAAGATCCATTCATTTCAGAACATCTGCCGTTGGCTTCAAATCCAGCTTTTACAGCTGCGGAGCCAAGATGACCCCCGTCTTAACGCCGTTCACTCTTTCCTCCCTGCAGTAATTCGGACTTCGGATTCTCTGTAGAAAATGCTCTAAATGCTTTAAATTGTGGCCTCAGATTAGTCGGAGGGGCCCCGAGATGCCAGTGCAGATTACAAGCTAAAGGGCCCGGTCTAATTCCTGCAGCAGTGATTTGGTTAAGGGTGTAATTATCATGCACTCGACTTCCAGAGCACAGATGCATGTAAGTGTGTAAATGTGTGTGTGTGTGTGTGTGTGCGTTTTTCTGCATACGCTCTCTGTGTCAGTGGGGTACACTGCCTCAGCATTAAGTGTAATCCACCCACACCTTTTCTCGATCTCTCACACACACACACACACACACACACTCTGCTGGCCCACTTCTGCTGCCGCTCGATAAGTCGCATCAGTCCGCTCTGTTTCGAGCCTACGGCGGCTCAGGAGGGACACACGTCTTAGAACTTCAAAGGCAAGCAGCGTCTCTGCTGAGCAGAATCTATTTTGAGTGTCTGTATAATGTAGGTCAACTGGATATCTATGACTTGGAGAGAAAACGTTTATGCTGCAAGGGGACGGCCGTTGGTGGGCGGCAAAGAAAAACCCTGTCGTGTGTGTGTGTGTGTGTGTGTGTGTGTGTGTGTGTGTGTGTGTCGGGGGTGTATGGGGTGTAACGAAAGCAAAACTGCTAAGAATATTCGTTAATGAAACTGAGCGTTTTTATTTGC
>JBAMJR010000013.1:175000-177500 GCA_038501785.1 Myoxocephalus aenaeus
GCAGTACTAGCATCACTAGCAGCCGTACTAGCATCACTAGCAGCAGGCATCACTAGCAGCAGTACTAGTATCACTAGCAGCAGTACTAGCATCACTAGCAGCAGTACTAGCATCACTAGCAGCAGGCATCACTAGCAGCAGTACTAGCATCACTAGCAGCAGTCCTAGCATCACTAGCAGCAGTACTAGCATCACTAGCAGCAGTACTAGCATCACTAGCAGCAGTACTAACATCATTAGCAGCAGTACTAGCATCACTAGCAGCAGTCCTAGCATCACTAGCAGCAGTACTAGCATAAATACTAGCATCACTAGCAGCAGTACTAGCATCACTAGCACCAGTACTAGCATCACTAGCACCAGTACTAGCATCACTAGCAGCAGTACTAGCATCACTAGCAGCCGTACTAGCATCACTAGCAGTATTACTACTGCTATGGTAGTATTGCTTATAGGTTCAGTGTTTTGCTAACGCTGTCTCCTGTTCTGCAGGTTTTGGACAGTTTGCTGGAGAAGTCTCACTGTGGTTACAGTCCAGACTGGTCACTGGTGGAAACCATCAACGAGCTGCAGATGGGTGAGCGTGCACACACACACACACACACACACACACACACACACACACACACACACACACACACACACACACACACACGATGATGTCATTGGACGAGCTCGCTTTTGAAAGGATTGGTGTGTAAAGGGCAGTATGATGCCTTGAGGGGCTGCTCAGTCATTTCACACAGCTTCACTAGCTGAGACAGCGAAGCCCTTTTTTTAGCCTGATTAAGTTCATTATAGCACAACCAGGTGTGTGTGTGTGTGTCGAGGAGACGTTATTCCTGAGCACATTTGTCTGCAGCGTTGTGCCCTGCAGCGACGATCAGCACAGATATTCAGCCACAAAGATGTGAACACATACACATAACACACACACAAACAGACACACACACACACACACACACACACTAACACATACACCTCCCTTAGGGTTTGCCAGCACACACTGCATTACAAGCTTCAACTCCACTTAACACTCTTTGACACACACACACACACACACACACACACACACACACACACACACACACACATGTCTTTATGTAGGTCCGGTGCAATGATGCATGTGATCTAACCTACATCTTCAGGGCTTCTGCTGAACAGCCAGTCAGCATATGAGAGGGAGGGAGGGAGAGAGAGAGATATTCACTGTAGTAAATTACTCTTTATATTATTATTATTATTATTATTATCTAGCTATTCATATGAATTGTATATTTTTATGTTGTTGTCTCTTAATGCTGGATAGAGAAAAGAGAGAGAGAGAGAGAGAGAGAGATGTTCATTAAGAGAATACCTCTTTGACAGCAAACCCCTATACGCACCACACACATCCACACACACACACATCCACACACACACATCCATACACACACACATCCATACACACACCAGCTCCCTGCTGAGAGCCCTTTGGCAAACCACTGACTTCCTGTCAGATCCTGACCTCTGACCTCTCACTGCTTCCCGACAGGAAATACATAGAGTAGTACATCATTATTATTATTATCATCATGAGGAAAAGAACAATTATTTCCATTAGTAGTAGTAGTTGTCAGCAGTATTTGGTGTTGTAATACATGTTTCTATATAGTATTAAAGTTGCTCAAATGAATTACTTCAGATATTATTACTTCATATGTGCACAAAATGCCCATGTGTCTGTTTAGTCGAGAGCTTAGTTCTTTCATGGATTAATGCTTTGTTTCTGCACGAGAGACTCTCAGCTGTGATCCATAACCTTTGGGTCCAATCCGCCTCTTTTTCCTCGACTACAATTCAGACAGGAAATGAACTAAAACCCCTCATTGACTCTGTGCAGAGCGGATCTTCGAGGACCACGAGAACCTGGTGGAGAACCTGCTGAACTGGACCCGAGACAGCCAGAACCGCCTGATGTTCACCGAACGCATCGAGAAGTACGCGCTGTTCAAAAACCCCCAGGTGAGACCCGTGCGCACGTATGCACACAGTGAGAGGTTAAATAATACAGATGTTGTTGCTTTTTATTCACATTACTAACCAGGGGTCCGTTTATCTCTCTTTATCTCCCCGTCTGCTGCAGAACTATTTGTTGGGGCGGAAGGAGACGTGTGAGATGGCCGAAAGAAACAAAGAGGCTCTGTTGGAGGTGGGTTTGTGTTGCTCTTCTTTCACTCAGCTGCTTCCTCAAACGCATCTTCACCCCGAAATCCTCTTCCTGATCGGCCGGCACACCTTTTCAGTAACAGCTAGCGATTATAGCGCCTCTGGCAAGCCCATTTCATTCTGTTAAAGGAACCCACAAAAGGACTGTTTGTATATAAATCATGTTTACAGAGAAAAGTCTTGATGCATTAAAGTAAAACGAGGGCCGCGTTCAACAACAGCAGGAAACATCTGTTCACAAACTCTCTCACAACTCGTGCGGTTCAACCAGAGTCTCATTGATCCGGTCCTT
>JBAMJR010000013.1:182500-240000 GCA_038501785.1 Myoxocephalus aenaeus
ATGGCCCAGCAGGACGAGAGGCCGACGAAGGTGGAGAGCCTGGTCAGCAAATTCGGCCAGCCTCCTCAGCCGGGCGCCTCCTCCTCCAGCTCCTCGCCGGCGACCGGCTCTCCTTCGAAGGACTCCTCCTCCTCCTCCTCCTCCTCCGCGTTGCCGGCGCCGCTCCCGAAGCCGGGGAAGCTGAACCTGGCGAACCTCCCGCTGGCCCTCCAGGGCCTGCAGGCGGGCCAGCACCACCAGCCCTCCGAGTTCCAGTCCCCTCCTCCCCCGCCTCCCCCGGCCCACCCTCCTCACCTCGACACCTCCCCCGACTACTTCCCGCCTCCCCCCAGTGACTTTGAGCTCTTCCCTCCTCCTCCGCACCCGTCGGAGTTCCATCACCCGCCGAAGGTCGCCGTGGTGAACCCCCAGCCTCAACAGTCGGCGCCTTCCTCCTTGTCCTTGTCGTCGTCGTCGTCGTCATGGAAGCAAGGTTCATTGAAAAAGGGGGCCGTCCTTCCTCCGACCCTGAACCGGCGGATCAGCAACACGAGCCCGTACGACGGCACGATGTCGATGCCGCTCTCGCCGCCTCCTCTGTCTCAGACCCCGCCTCCCTCCCTGTCCTCGTATTCCACCTCCTCCTCCTCCCCGGTACCGCCGACCTCCCCGAAATCCCCGGGGCCGAGCACCCTGACTCTAAAGCCCCACTTCCTGGAAGACCTCAACCGCACCCTGAAGAGGAAGTCGGTGTCCCGCCACGGCTCGCTCACGTCTTCCCACCTCATCTCCTCCTCCAAGATGGAGCCGGCGGGCACCATGGACGACATGGCGCTGCTGCCGCCTCCGCCGCCCGAGCTCCTGCAGCAGCAGCAGCAGCAGCAGGGCGTGCGAGGTCACTCCCAAACTCTGTCCCGCCACCACACGCACTCGCACTCCACCAAACACGCCAGCATCTCAGGCTATGCAACGCTGCGGCGAGGCCCGCCTCCCGCTCCCCCGAAACGGGACCAAAGCACCAAACTGACGGGTGACTGGTAGGGAGCGAGAACGTGGGCGGAGCCTAAAGAACTGAACTGACTGTTTAGGGCTCGCGCAGAGAAGAAGTAATCAATGTCTGTCTTGACTCGTCCGTCTCTCCTCATCCTAAAAAACATCCTCCCTTTGGATTCCGAGCAAGTAGCAAGTCTTTCCTACTCTTAATCTAAGATTATGATTGTTCCTATTATCCTCATTATTACTATCATTACCAATACATGTTTAACCCTATGACATGAGTAAAAATATATATATATATATGTATATATATATATATATCTGTATACAAGCAAGCCAGAAAAATCACCTATCAAGCTTTTTTCACAATGTCTGTGCAGCTTTGCATTGAAATATACAAAAGACAAGAGACAATGTGCTGCACAGTAACTGGTACTGCATGGAGGGATGAAGGGAAGGAGGGATGAAGGGAAGGAAGGAAGGAGAGATGTGAAAGTGGGGGCGATGTGTATAGAAATGTATGTTGTGAACTCTGGAGGGGGAGCATTGCCATTTATTTCAAACTTTTTGTGTGTGTTTTTATATAAGATTATTTAATACTGGAAAGATATTATTATTATTATAATTATTTTAAGTTTTTAAGAAGTGTCAAGAAGAGAATGAGTTTGACTGGACATGGGTCTGTATTCTCCAAATATATGTCCAAAACAACAACAACAACAAAAAAAAAAAAAAAAAAAAAGTGTCGATCCGAGTTCCCGAACCCAGTTCATGTTTGTGATCTTTTCATCTGATTTTAACGTCCTTTACTTTCGGAGCGTCGTGGTTTGATTTGGTTGCTGACTCCCACGGGATGCGAGACTTATTTCACAAATGCACCCCGACTGAAAAACACACTCCATTAAAAAAAAAAAATCACCTGGAGAATCCTGCAGGTGACCGGGCGACTCTGTTCTGTCATGTCATAATAAAAACGCTCATCTTAAACGGTGAGGTCATTATTCGATAAGAAGGAGATCATCTGTCACGTTTGCAAGTGGATATTAAAAGCTGTGTGTGTGTGTGTGTGTGTGTGTGTGTGTGTGTGTGTGTGTGTGTGTGTGTGTGTGTGTCCACATCTCAAGTGTTCGCAGGAGCCCAGGGAACAAGTGCCTGAACTAAACTTAAGCGCTCAAACTGCTCACCAGGAGCTCGGTGACGTGACGACCCTCGGCTGTTCAGGGTCCGCCGTTCACACACTGCCATCGCGGTCCAATACTGGCCGCCCTAAATTTGGGCCAAAAAAAAAAGTCAAGCTAGCACCACCTAGTGGTAGCATGAAGAAAACATCGGCTGCAGTACAGGATTTGACAGCAGACTCCTGTGATTGCTCCAACATCTACAACGCTTTGTTTCTGAGTCGGGGTCGTTGTTCGTTGCAGTAACGTTTAAACTCCAGCCTCTTCTCACCGTGTGAGGAGTGGGAAACACACGGAGAGCCTCTTTGTTCTGCCAGGTGCTTTTGAGTTGAAGTCATAAGTTCAGTCAATAGACAGGAAATCAATCTGCAACAAGTTGTATAAGTTAAGTTGTGTTTTTAAAGCTAAAAACAAAATGGTTTGCAATATCTGAAATATAAAAGTGCATTGCTTCTCTTTTAGGGTTTTTGACCAAATTAGGATTTTGAACACAGGCACAAACTATTCTCTGACCTTCCTGACATCAACCTTAAGTGCTTTGGGATTTCCAACACAAGAATAAAGCCAAAAGGGAGAGTGCTCCTGTCAGCACTCTGCGAGCTCTGCAAGCACTTAGAGAGAAAGAGGCCAAATGGAGACGCCTCGGATCGCTTTGGGGGATTAGTTATCGGGTTAGTCGGTACGTGATGTCAGACAGGTCACATTCTGGTCTTTAGCAACATGTTTGGGGGGGGAAAAATAAAAGATGTTGTCTGTTAGTCAGCGAATAGTCCCAATAGGATGGATACCCAGATTACCCAGCAGGCGGTTAACTAGTTAGCTCGTCTGCTGGCATCCTTCCACACTTACAAATACATTTACAGGTCATAGGTTGTTTATGTTGTTGTTGTGCTGCTGAACTTGTTTTCCTGTTCTTAACTAGATTTAAAATGATCCGCCTGACATGTCACCACAGCAGCACAGACGGCAACTCCAGTTTGTTTCTTTTCACGTGCAATCGTTTCTGTTTTTGAAGTACTCTTGATTTAATTTGAATGTACAATTTTTATCATGCTTGCAAAAAAATAGTTTCAGTTAGTTTTTCAAAAGATCAAATCTGTTTTTTCCGTGACGTTGTCGGAGGGGAGGATTCGGCCGAGAGAAGGACTTCCTACGCCCCGCAGGAAAATAATCACTACGTCTCCATCACGGTGCATTTCAAGAACAACGTGCAGTTGCTAACATGTCGTGAAATCTCTTGCTCGAGGACAAACCTGCTGTTGCATTTAAAATAAATGAGAAATGAGTCAAACCAAAGTGCAGATTCTAGAGTTTTATTTCCCCCCACAGGTGTGGTTGTGGTTGTTACCTTGTTGGGACATTTGGGGATCCGACAGTGAGGATGGAGGATACATGCAGCTCTGTGTTAGCGTCACATCATTAACTCTAATCGTGGCTAATCGGAGCATAGTATGCCATTTAAAGGGGTAGTTGATGTCATAATATATAGTATTTGTCACCAATAACATAGTATAGTATGTCATGAAAAGTAATAAAAAACCTCATGGTATATTATGTCACACGAGTCATTGAATAAGTCATAATATACGTCAAATCCACCTGAAAGTGAAACGCTAAACGTTAAATTATGTCACAAAGTTAAAAAAAAGAAGTAATTAGTCATAAAATATTAAATAATCAGAAGTCATATACTATATATAACAATGTAAAAAGAAAAAGAAAAGAAAGTAATTTGTATAATTGTATAATACGTCATACTCATAAAAAAGTCAATAGTATGTCATGCAATGGTCATAATATATTGTCATATAAATAATAGGAAGTCGTATTATAATATATGTCACAAAGTAATAAAGTTATTGTATAATACGTCATAGTCATAAAAAAATGTATGTCATGGAAAGGTCATAATATATAGTATTTGTCACCAATAACATAAAAAGTAATAAAAACATCATAGTATATTATGTCATACGAGTCACATTATACTATATGTCACAAAGTTAAAAAAATAAGTAATTGTATAATACGTCATAGTCATAAAAAAGTCAACAGTATGTCATGGAACGGTCATAATTTATTGTATTTGTCACAAAAAACATAGTATAGTATGTCATAACAAGTAATAAAAAAGGTCATAGTATATTATGTCATACGAGTCATTTAATAAGTCATATTATACTATGTGTCACAAAGTAATACAAAAGTAATTGTTTCACATATATTATATATATATTGTTATATATATATATATATAATCGGACGTCATATTAAACTATATGTCACAAAGTAAAAAGGTTATTGTATAATACATCATAGTCATAAAAAATTGTATGTCATCATGGAAAGGTCATAATATATAGTATTTGTTACCAAAAACATAGTATAGTATGTCATAAAAAGTAATAAAAAACATCATAGTATATATATTTTCATGCGAGTCACATTATACTATATGTCACAAAGTAAAAAAGTAATTGTATAATACGTCATAGTCATAAAAAGTCAACAGTATGTCATGGAAAGGTCATAATATATTGTCATATAAATAATCGGAAGTCATATTATAGTATATGTGATAACAAATCGTTCACAGTACGTCATGTGAATGTCATTAGAAATAGTCGTGTGGTAATGTGGTAATTAAAAGATGAATATTGTAGTAAATCACATTGTAGTATTTCATAAAAAGTCACAAAAGAAATCATCAGTAAGTCATAAAAAGTTATAAAACAAAGTCAAAGAGACCGGATCAGATTTTTATTCATCGTTCTGATACATCAACACAAAAACGCATTCCTCGATTCTCAAGAGGAAACCATGACGATGAAGACCACAGTGAAGAAAGAGAGGAACTCATGATGGGATGGTTTCACGGTCACATGCTGGACCCGGTCTCATGCGCGTATGAATCATACGAGAGGAAGTTATTAAGTTAAGACTCAGTGAAATATAGAGTTGCAATAAACAAGAATAGAGCTTAGAGGAGCTGTGCAGAGAGGGCGGGCCACTGACGTCCACTAAGGAAGCTTCCCAGTAGTGATGCACCAGCGCTACTGGTGCAGTGCTGCTGGTGCAGTGCTACTGGTGCAGTGCTACTGGTGCAGTGCTGCTGGTGCAGTGCTACTGGTGCAGTGCTACTGGTGCAGTGCTACTGGTGCAGTGCTGCTGGTGCAGTGCTACTGGTGCAGTGCTACTGGTGCAGTGCTACTGGTGCAGTGGAGTTCCCATCACGTTGATCCACTGGGAGTCAGAGTAGATGTACAGAGCTCTCCTGTCCGTCCGCAGAACCATCACGTTCTCCCCCCGCAGAACCCTCATCTGTCTCTCCCCGTCTGCAAGGAAGATCTGGAGAGAGAGAGAGGGAGGGAGAGAGAGAGAGGGAGGGAGAGAGAGGGAGAGAGAGAGAGAGAGAGAGAGATACGAGTTTAGCATTGTGGAGCATGGAAGTGACTTAGTATTAAGTCACTAACAAAAAAAAAATATATATATATATGTAATATATTTTATATATAAATATATTGTATATATAATATATGTATGTATATAAATAATATATTTATTTATTTGATATTTATATATTTGATATATATATATAATATATATATACAAATATATATTATATATAAATATATTTTATATATAAATATATTGTATATTTATATATATATATATTATATATAAATATATGTATATATAATATAAATATGTTATATATATATATATTTAGATATAAATATATTACAAATAATATCTCTATATATACAATATATTTATATATAATATATATAAAAAAATATATATATATACACAAATATATATACATATACAAATATATATATATATATATATATATATATATATATATATATATATACAAATATATAAATATAGATGCTTCGTAGTCTCCTTTCAACCTTTACAAAGGATCCCCACCTTCCATTCCATTCTTACCCTTCACAATAAAAGCCCATGGCATATAATATTAGAAGGTGAGTATTTCAAATGTTCTTGTGTCAATCATAGTCCTGTCTTTGGTTGTAGAGACTATTTAATTGAGCAATAACATTAAAAGTGTGTGTGTGTGTGTGTGTGTCTCTGACCGTCTGGACTCTGTCCAACAAGCGCTGTGGGGTTTGAACCCGTGAGCAGCTGCACGTGGCTGAGGGCCCTCTTCTCCCTGCGTCTCCCTGCAGGCCCGGCAGGACGAACACTGCAACACAAGGAACCGTTAACAGGTGTGTGACCGGGTCGGGTTCATCTGGAACCTTCCTGCTGTCACGCACCTTGTCCAGGTAGACCGGGCTCTCCGGTCAGGCCGGACCGCCCCGCGGGACCCGGGTCACCCAGACCCCCCGCAGGGCCACGAGACCCCCTCGACCCCTGGGCACAAGTTATTCAATTTATTCACTGAATCAATTCAATTTATTCACTGAATCAATTCAATTCAATTTATTAGGATGGGGTCCAATTGTTATTATAACATATTATTTCACAATTCTTTTTTTTAATATATATATATATATATATATATATATATATATATATATATATTTTGATAAAATATAAAAAATATATATATTTATAAAATATAAAAATATTTTGTAATTTTATTTAAAAAAATATATATATATATATATATATATATATATATATATATTTTCTTTTTATAAAATAAAAAAATATTTTTTTATATAAAAAAAAACTAAAACGAAGAAATAATTGTGAAATAATATTATATAATAACAATTTTATATAATTTAAAAAAAACATTGGTTTGCAAAAACATAAAAATGACACAAATAAAGTAAATAAAATTTTAAAAAAAGGTAATAATAAAATAAAGAAATAAAATAAAGAAGAAGAATATCTCTTTCTTAATGTAAATATCTTAACCACGGAAAAAGTAAATAATCATAATTAAACTGCAGTAATGCTGAGTTATAGATGACAGACTGGCAGGATAATTGTGATTAGATGTTGGTCCATGTCCTATATATATATATATATATATATATATATATATATAGATATATATAGATGCATCCTGTTTATACGGACCAGGGTTCCTCTGCCTCCCAGCTCTCCTCTGGGTCCCTGCTCCCCCGGCCGCCCTGCCTCTCCCCACTGGCCCGGATCTCCCTGGAACGGAACGGCCCAGAACAGAATCCTTACTTTCGACTCACGGTTATGTTTTAGGGACTTAATCCCGTGGGCCGGTCTGCTACCTTCTCTCCTGGCGCTGCAGCGCCGCCCGGCTCGCCCTGAGGAGACACACAGGGTCACCGGGTGCTCGCTGTTTAACTCACATCCATGATGCTACCTGAGCAGCATCCTCCTCACCTTCGCTCCGCCGGCTCCTCGTCTTCCTCTCACGCCTTCGTCGCCCTGATGGAGAGATGGAACGAAACAATAAGCGGAAGTGTTTAATAACACAACACTTGTTTCACTTTTAAGCCATTGATGCCTGTGTTTTATGTTTTATGTATTTATTTTTAAATGTCTTGTTTTAAATTAGAATGTCCTGTCTTAATGTTTTTTTATACATGTTTTTACCTGTTTTTACCTTTTACTGCTGGACTGACTGATGAGTCGCCAACTTCATTTCGTTGTATGTTTTTACAATGACAATAAACTCACTTACTTACTTACTTACTAAAATAAAAATAAGTGTATAAAGCAAAAATAAGAAGAGATGCAGTGTAACTCACCCTGAATCCCTTACGTCCCTTACTGCCCTGTGAACACACACACACACACACACACACACACACACACACACACACACACACACACAGTAAGAACAATATGACTGCAACATAATCAGAATAAAACGAAAGTTACGAAGGTAACTACGGTTCTATGAATCCTGGTCAGTAAGGATGAAATAGAACACATTTGAGACAGAAAACATCCAAATAAATAAAAAATAAAAAACAGTCAATAAGATGCTCTTTAAGATGATGAATATGATTTATTTGTGGTTAAATATGATATGAAAGTACAAAAGTGCAGCTAAAGACCAGCTAAAAAAAAAGCTGTAGATTAGTCGCGTGTCATAAAGCGGATGGCTTCAGGATCAAAACTCTTATATCTACATCTGGTCATGTGACACATGCATGAAGCAGCTAGTTCATGACGTGGAGACTCCATCGTTCTCATGAAGAAAGTACCTTCATCACTCCGGGGGCTCCTGCGTCTCCGTACAGGCCCCTCCAGCCTCGGGCCCCCTTCTCCCCCTGTGGACACACCAGCAGGTCACCAGCCACACCGTGGTGTAGAGGAACGCACACACACACACACACACGGTGTGGCTACATAGATACACGTGAGAGCGCTGTGTGTCGGCGTGTGATAGCTGCAGGTTTGATGAGACACGGGACCTTTTGACCCGGCTCTCCCATTGGTCCTTGTGACCCAGGCTCCGCCTCCGGACCCGTCACACCAGGCGGGCCCTGAAAACACACGAACAGCACTTTGACACGGCGTGACTTTTCATTTTGTAGTAGAGGAGCGCCATGCAGAAGGATGGGGTTAAATGTGTGTGTGTGTGTGTGTGTGTGTGTGTGTGTGTGTGTGTGTGTGTGTGTGTGTGTGTGTGTGTGTGTGTGTGTGTTACACTGTACCTTGGGTCCTCTGGGTCCTCTGCAGCCCTTTAAACACAAACACTACTGTTATTAGCACTATGCATTAATACATTAATAAAAGGGTAGCCGACCACTTTACATCAGACACACACACACACACACACACACACACACATTTAATAACACATTTCTTGGTTTATGTTCCCAAAAAGAAGCAGAATTCACAACAGACGTGACTCACCTTTTCCCCTTTGGCTCCTGTGATGTGTTCCGTCACATCAACCTGAAGAGAGATTTATTTTGAAGTTACATTATTTAGCTTTAGGTCACGTGTTTAGAATTAGAATGGGTTCGTTCACACAGTTCACATTTGAAGCCCCCTTGTGGAGGATTTGAGAAGTGCAGGCACTGGTTGATCGATTCTACAAAGAGGGTTTTAACTGAGCTGAACTTGAATGCACCCTTGATACGGCAATGCGTCTGTGTGTGTGTGTGTGTGTGTGTGTGTGTGTGTGTGTGTGTGTGTGTGTGTGACATCACCGTCAGCGCTGCTTTCCGTCTGACTGGAGGAAACACAGGCGGTGGAGGAGGAGGAGGGAAGAAGACTTCACATTTCAGAGCGGACCACCTGCTGTCTCTGCTGGATAGAAAGCCTACACACACACACACACACACACACACACACACACACACACACACACACACACACACACACACACACACACAGTTCTGAAACTATGAAGTGCATTTTTGCATCTCTTTGTAGTCCATTGTGTCTATTTGTAGTCATTGTGTGTCTCTTCCTGGTTGGTACGCATCTCTTTTAGTGGCATTTAGTAGGTGAAGGCCAGTGTGGGGGCGGGGCCCCTGACACTTTGGGCCCCTGACACTTTGGGCCCCTGGACCTGAGCCCGATAGTCTGTTCATCACGCTGGGACTCACTTGAGGCGGCAGCCGGCTGCAGGCCGCTGAGCAAGGCAGTCCATCCCAAAACCAGCTGAGTCAGCATCTCCTCTCTTCCTGCGACGACAAGAGAATAAAAAAAATATAAACTAAACTTTACACAATGGGGAGAAATGAGAATTTCTTGGATGCGTTTACTCCCTTTGTTCAAATATGATGTTTGTGTCGTTTATAAACCCTGTTTCAACGTTAAATCAGATTAATTCATTTCTTGCCGTGCATTCCTTCATCAACACTCCTGACAAGACAAACAAACTGAAACCAACAACCTCCTGGTGGAGAGCAAGCAGGTGGGATTCAAGCATACGTTAGTTTGTGTGTAACGGGGAGTTCTCTCAGACTGATTTAGAACTCGTTTCATTCATGCTTTGGTCAATAAATACATTTATATAATATACAATGTACACAAAATATAATTATTCTCCTCTCAGAGTGCAGTGGACGTTTCTTTACAATAAAAACAGATTACAAGTTGCGTATTCAAGCTTTAAATCTATTGTTAAAATACTGTAAAAGTCTGCAAAAAAACTTCAGATTCCACTTTGCTCCAGAAAAAAAAAAAAGCACAAACAAAAGACAGATCACAAGAAGATCCCAGGAGATTTCCTCATGCAAACGTACACGCCTTGAATCTACAACAATGAACTTAACTTCTGCTAATTAATCATGTTGTGAATCAGCGTCGACAGATAAATGACCAGACGTATTAAAGATGTGCATCACAGGCAAGCCGATACTTGCTTGAAAAACTGCTAACACACACACACACACACACACACACACACACACACACACACACACACACACACACACACACACACACAAAAAGAAAGATGGTGCATCTCAGGATATTTGGCCGAAGAGCAAAACCTCCCATCTGAAGAATTCACTTTTTTGTGAATACAAAAATAATCGTTTTCTTGCAGAATGCTATTTATTAAGGATGACCAATACATCATACATAATACAAAAAGAAGAAAAATACACAAAGTGCAGATAGGAGGTTTTGCACGTTGGCCCATCACATCAGGACTCTGACACATGATGCTTGCCATAGATCAGATCCCGCAGCCGGTTAGAAGGACTCTGCGCGTGCACGGTGCGATGGGCTCTTACCTCGTGGGCTCTTACCTCGTCCTCGTCCCCTCTCCTCAGCTCTCGTCCTGCAGTGGGTCTCCGTCGGAGCCGCTTCCCCCTCCTGGGCATCGTCCAGCTGGGCTCTGCGGCCCAAATCTGCAAAGCTTGCACGCAGAGTCCCGACTCGTCTGAATAAAGTGTGGAAGTGCAACGCAGCCTCTGGCAGCCTCTGCGGGGATCATCAGATAATGACTAAGAACACGGCGAGCCAAAGAGGGGGAAGGCCGCTTGTCGGGGAGGATGGACCGGTGAGGAGTCAGCGGCTCCTTCTGTCCCAGGCCCTTATGGTGTCACTTTGATGTTCCCCATTTACAGTTCTAGGCTTTCAGCCAGCTTCCTAACAGAGATCATGCAGCTTAAAGTCATTCTATAAACTGCTCTGTTCAGAATCAGAATCAGAATCAGAAACCGTTTATTAGCCAGGAATGTTTTCACACAAACGAGGAATTTTTTGAGGCGGAAGGTGCATACATTGGACATGGACATGGGACGTAAGACGAGACAAACAACAATCAACAATCAACGAGAACAACAGTGCAATTGGTATTAAAATATGTGTAAGATAAGAAAGTGCTCAGTCAACAGATACGTTAATGTGAATGTACGTTAAAGTGACATGTGTATTTAAGTTAAAGTGTATGTTAAAGTGACGAGTGTTTAAGTATGCGGTGTGCAGAGGAGTGAATGGTAAAGAGAAATAAAAATAAAGAGTTAAAATTAAAAATTAAAAATTAAAATAGCTGGGGGTGACAGAGTCAGTCAGTGGGGGACCCGAGCCCCATTGATGAGCTCGACTGCTGACGGGAAGAAACTGTTTGTGTGGCGTGAGGTCTTGGTCCTGATGGACCTCAGCCTCCTGCCAGAGGGGAGGGACTCCAACAGGATATGTCCAGGGTGAGAGGGGTCAGCTGCAATCTTCCTAGCTCGCCTCAGAGTCCTGGAGGCGAACAAGTCCTGGAGGGACGGCAGATTACAGCCAATCACCCTCTCAGCAGAGCGGATGATGCGCTGCAGCATGGCCTTGTCCTTGGCAGTGGCTGCGGTGTGCCAGACGGTGATGGAGGAGCAGAGGATGGACTCAACGATGGCAGTGTAGAAGTGCACCATCATTTTCATCGGCAGGTTGAACTTCTTCAGCTGCCTCAGGAAGAACATCCTCTGCTGGGCCTTCTTGGCGATGGAGCTGATGTTCAGTTCCCACTTGAGGTCCTGGGAAATGATGGAGCCCAGGAAGCGGAAGGACTCCACAGCGTCGACGGGGGAGTCACACAGGGTGAGAGGGGCGGGTGGGGCTGCGTTCTTTCTGAAGTCCACAACCATCTCCACTGTCTTCAGTGGAGATGGTTGTGGACTTGAAGTCCACTGTCTGAAGTCCACTGTCTGAAGTCCACAACCATCTTCTCTGTTCCAGAGAGAGAGAGACCTCCCAGTGAGGGAAAGTCCTCATAAAGATGCAAATAGTTCTGCTAAACACACAAAAACATTTCCACATTCTGCACAGAGAAATCACATATAAACATATTTTATTGCAGATTCTGTCCTGCTACTTCAGTGTTTCTCCTAAACCAGAAAATATCAGTGTCCTTTCAATTGCATATTTGAGGAGCTGTGTAGTGGAACCCAGTCACGGAAGGGGTTCTCCAGGAGGTGACTAATGTCCCATTATGGAAAACCAGATGTCTCGTATCTCTTAAATTAAAGTGGAGATCTTCTCAAATTTAGACTTTTTAGTGCAACTCAAAGAAAAACTGTCCAGGAAACCACAAAGAGGGAATGTTACACTAAGAAGACTGTCGACGCCTCATATCTTTTAGGAAACAGTCAAATTGAGCCACAGTGACCGTCAAGGAAGTCAGTGTAGAGTCCTGGACATGGGGAGTGAACCAAACCAGCCTGAAGGAAGTCAGTGTAAAGAGTCCTGGACATGGGGAGTGAACCAAAGCAGCCTGAAGGAAGTCAGTGTAAAGAGTCCTGGACATGGGGAGTGAACCAAACCAGCCTGAAGGAAGTCAGTGTAGAGTCCTGGACATGGGGAGTGAACCAAACCAGCCTGAAGGAAGTCAGTGTAGAGTCCTGGACATGGGGAGTGAACCAAACCAGCCTGAAGGAAGTCAGTGTAAAGAGTCCTGGACATGGGGAGTGAACCAAACCAGCCTGAAGGAAGTCAGTGTAAAGAGTCCTGGACATGGGGAGTGAACCAAAGCAGCCTGAAGGAAGTCAGTGTAAAGAGTCCTGGACATGGGGAGTGAACCAAAGCAGCCTGAAGGAAGTCAGTGTAAAGAGTCCTGGACATGGGGAGTGAACCAAACCAGCCTGAAGGAAGTCAGTGTAGAGTCCTGGACATGGGGAGTGAACCAAACCAGCCTGAAGGAAGTCAGTGTAAAGAGTCCTGGACATGGGGAGTGAACCAAACCAGCCTGAAGGAAGTCAGTGTAAAGAGTCCTGGACATGGGGAGTGAACCAAACCAGCCTGAAGGAAGTCAGTGTAAAGAGTCCTGGACATGGGGAGTGAACCAAACCAGCCTGAAGGAAGTCAGTGTAGAGTCCTGGACATGGGGAGTGAACCAAACCAGCCTGAAGGAAGTCAGTGTAGAGTCCTGGACATGGGGAGTGAACCAAACCAGCCTGATCCCAAACTCTTTCCCGTACAGCAGCTTCAGCACACGACGTTACGGTTGCTCTGGACAAGATTGATCTTAAAGATGTAGGCCAACAGTTCATCTCTGTGAATGATGGATGGAGGATTCTTTTTGGTGTATTTAAATAAGACGTCAAAAGAAAAGAAAATACAAGTAGCTAATAATTGCATAAAGGAGGAAAGCACTTTATTTATAGCCTAGTGCTGCAGAATATATTTATATTTTATACTGTTAAAGTTTGCCTATTCAACATAATATCAACTAAGTTTTTTTATATGGCGGCATCATGGTCGCCCTCAAAGGGACGGTTGTAACTAACACTATAAATGTAATCCTACCGAACATATTGTTAAATAACTCTTTGTATTTGATTATTCAAGTGTAAAAATATTGTACATGCATTTATATCAATGTAAAAAATATATGTTAGCAAATGTCTCCGTTACTATGACATACATCCATTTAATTTAGGGTTAAGAAACCCACATTACTATAAAAGATCTAATTTAAAACAGAAGAAAACAACAAAGACAAAGATCAAACGCACGTTATATTAACTTTGTTCAAAGCTTTTTTGTCCCAGAGAAAGACATAAGTCTGGTCCAATAAATAATTGTGAGCTAATAAGAACATGCAACTGGTCTGACTGCAGGACCCACCATCACCCCTGAATGACCAAAGTTTGCCCCCCAAAACAAGCTAGTTAGAAATATTCCCTTTTACACTCAATTAAAAACACAAGGTAATACAACACACATTTTATAACTTCAGCCTTTTTTTAAAAGACTGTTTTCATGCACAAACTTAAAAAAAACGGCCTTTCATGCCGTCACGGGACACACAAAATGGCGTAGTGGGCCTCGAGTTTTACACCTGTGATTTAAAGGGATCTCTTCATGGCCAGTTCTGACAGCTATAAGAACAAACGGCCTCCAGCATTATCCAGCTAGCCTAGAGCAGCTGTTAAATAGTTTAAAATAAAAATATATATATTAAAAGGTTTGTTAAATATTGTACCCATATCAAACAAATGTATTTTCTCCCCAAAACGTGGCTCCTTCATGCAAGTCAAACAACAAGAGTCAATCAAGCTTTAAAAAAAAACAACAACATGTGTTTTCATTTATTGAAGCATTTAAAATAACAAATAAAAAGACTGAAGTGCAGACAGTCTGCCACCATCTACAGTATGCGTCAGGACTTTAAAAAAAAAAAAAATTCAAGACGACGTTGAACTGAAATGACAGAAAAAGATGTTCAAACTCATAAAATAGTAAAGAACAAAAACAAAGTCTATATAAAAAGAGCACTGTGTTAAATTGTAAACCGCCTAAAAAAACAGGCACACGAGGGACTAAACGACACGAGAGAAACAATATGTACAAAAATGGAACAGAATGGTGAGAAATAATATTTTTCTTCTACATACATTTGTCATCATACATCACCATCCATGTCGAGATGACAACTATTAAAAATAACCACAGCTTGAAAAGTGTGCCTGTGCTTCCCTTTGAGTGTTTCTTTAAATCGTATAAACTATCCAAACAGTTCAAGCTACAGATCGGAAAAAAAAAAAAAAGTGCAGCTGGAATTTATTTAAAAACTACAACACACTTTAGTGAAGACAAAATGGGGCCGAGGCGTTCAGAGTTAAAAACCATAAAACCGTCCTTCGTGTAAATAGTTTGATTTAACAGGGAGGATAAAATAAAAAGCTCGTCCTTTACTGCAGATTCCTCTCGTTTTTTTAACACTTGTGCACGAGTCCGATCCGGCGGGGGGGGGGGGCGGCGCGCCTCTTCAGGGCCGGACGTCCGCCTGGCAGAGGCGCGTCTGCAGCTCGACCGCCACGCGCCTCATCATGCCGCCCAGCTGGTCGTGGACCTGGACGAGCTGCTGCGGGGAGCAGTAGCCGAGTTCTCGGGGCGTCATCCTGCCGGTCAGGGCGTCCACCTCCGCCCGCAGCCGCCCTTCGGGTTCGGGTTTGTGTTCTCGGGCCGCCGCGTCGGGCGTCCGGAAGACGGAGCCGTCTTGGTCGGGCCCGTCCTCCGCGGGAAGAGACTCGTCCACCAGCGCCGTGGCTGTAAGCGGAAAGGGGACGTTAAAAAAAGAAAAACGTAAAAAAGGAACAGCCTTTTACAGCCAGGGTTCATACACATTTTGGCCAATGGATTTTAAACCAAATTCCCATGACCAAACATTTAGTAAAATCTCAGCGTATACATGAAAAAGTGAGAAAATCTAGTATTTAAACTAACAATGAGAGCGTATGCCTGCTTATATTCTGAGCGTCTTTCTTTTAAAAGCATATTAATCATTTCAAACTCAAGTGTAAATGAACAACATGAACATAACAAATTTCCATGACTTTTCCAAAACTTTTGGGATTTTCATTTTTTCAAGGACTTTTCCAGGCCTGGAAATATCCATTTTAAAATTCCAGGACTTTTCCAGGTTTTCCATGACCGTACGAAACCCGTCCAGGCAACGTTCGTTAATCTTAAAACCAATTGTTGGTGAAAATGTAGATTTGCACATGAAATATATTTTAGGATTGTTTTAAAATTTGCGTCAGTATTTAACCCAAGTAGCAGAGTTTCTAACCCACCTAGCGTCTCTCCTGAGGTCTTGTCCTCCTCGTCCTGGTTGTGAGGAGCACCGGTCTCCAGTTCAGAGGTCATCATCTCCGTTTCATCAAAACTCTTCAACTCGTCACCACCTCGTCCTTTACGCTATGAAGGGAAGTGTTCGGATGTCAAACACAAGAATTCCACCGTCCATCTCTTTTACTAATGTTATTTGTGCCGAGTGATCTCCACGCTGTGCGGAGCCCTCTAACCCACTGGCATACCTGCTGTTCATAACTCTTAAGAGCCTTTTTGACATTGGAGATCTTCGGAGAGCGAATTGGCAGAGTCTTGATTTCACTCGGCGTGAGAGCGCTGAGGTCGCCCACAGTTTTGATGTTTCTGGCTCGAACAAGCTGCCCGAAACCCCGGGACCTATGAGGACGATCGGCACCGTTAACACATAGATGCCCCGGATAAATAAGATATTGAAAAAAAAAGGACAAACGCACGCTGTACTCACCACATGTTGGAGGATATCTGAGGCAGCACGGCTTCGACAGGCGTAGAGCAGCCAACCAGAGCGGGGTAGATGCAGTCTCTGGAGACGGGCCGCAGCTCTTGGCTCAATTCGGAAATCTGGGACGAGAAGGGAAGAATCTACCATTAGGCCTAATAGCCTCCGACAGGGAACCAGACGGAAACGGTTAACACTGCAGATGCACCGAACACCCAAAGAAAAAGGGTGACTAACAAACGTAAAAGTATAAAATGCATACCAGGCATTTCTTGGAGCTCTTGTAACCTGGACTGTGCAGATTTCTGGGACTCAGGATCAGCAGGCCTTTCGTTGGCGTCGTGACATACTAGAAGGGGGAGCAGAGGAGAGTCACGCTTAGACCAAAGCAGATCAGAAATATGTCAACCAAGAACAACGCCGGCCTCGGTCGTACCTTCGGCTGTGGGATGCCGCTGCCTTTGGATCGCTTGGGGGAGCTGGTCCTGATAGCCGGGCTGCGACGATCGATGTCGTCCGCTAGTTCCTGATGTTGGATTGGATTAGCAAAAGACACGCGTCTGGACTGCAAAGGAGAAAATAAAGATTTTCATAGTAGGACATGTGTATTTAAGATGCTTTTTGACACAATACAAGTGCTTTGTCACTTACTTTGACAAGAGGTGAGATGGTCTCCTCCTCTATGGGTCTCTTCATGCCCTTCTTCAGAATACTGGTTGATGGGGAGGCCGAAGGCGACCAGGTCCCTCTGGTCCGGCCACCGCTGGGGCTTTCGCCAGCATCTGCCTCCATTAAAGCCTCCAGGTCCTTCTGCTTCGCCGGAGAACCCGGGCAAATATCTTGGCTCGTCGATTCCGCTAACAATGAAGTATCGGCAACGTCGGCCAGAGCGGCGTCCAAATTTGCGACCACGTCGTCGGCGGTGGGAGTTTCCTCTTCAGCGTTACGCTCCGCAACTTGGGATTCGGCGTCTTTATCGCCTTCCTCTAGCGGCGTGACGTCGTCTCCGGGGTTGGCCTCTGCGTGCCGGGTGGTCGGTTCATCTTCGTCGTTGGAGGCAGGCGGGACAAAAGCACATTGAGTGTCTAACTCGGGAACAAAGGACGCATCGGGAACGTCTTCAGCAGTTTCCTCGACTGGAACGATCGGCTCTTCTTGGTGGGTCGAGTCTGAATCCTCCGGTTGCTTTTCTGCAACGTCGTCCCCGGACTCTTCTCCAGCTTTCTCCTCTGAAGACTCCGATACCTGCAGTTTCTCCGTCGTCTCATCAGGTGGCGCCACCGTGTCCTCAACAGATGACACAGGCGGGTCACAGGTCACCTCATCCTGATTCTGTTCAGAACCGATCCCGACCGAGTCAAGCATCTCAGCAGGTGGCGAGTTCCCAGTGTCGCCTTCCGGTGAAGAGGTTCTCTCAACGTTCGAGTCCTTTTCCATTTGCTCCTTGCGAGGCGACGCACTGGGCGATTGGGATTCAATTTTCTCTACGACAGCATCAACCTCAACCTCCATCTGTGACTCTTCATTACTTTGCTCCTCAGTGTTGGATGCAACCTGGAGCGAATCAGAACCCTGCAAGTCTTGGGATGTCTGTGAATCCTCTAAAGCCGTTGTATTTTTATCTTCTATGCTTTGTGAATCTGCCTTTTGAGAAGCATCAGAATCCTCCTTTACCATACCCTTATTAATTTTACCTCCTTTAAGTTCAATAGTGAGAGGACTTGGAAGAGACGCTCGAGGTTTCCTCCCTCTCTTTTTGGGCACACGGGGACTTTCTTTGACCTCCGAGGATTCGGACTCAGAGGATTCTTTACTGCCGACCGGCAGAACCGGAGAAGATCTTCTTCTTAAGGATTTGACTCGGCCTTTGAACGATTCCACTGATCCTGCCGTGTCCGATTGAGAACTCTCTTGGGTTGCATTAGGACTGGTCTTTGACTGCTCCTCTTGTACCATGCTCCTTCTGGTCCTACCTCCCATTCCGGCCTCTGGCTGAGAATCAGACCTACTCCGCCTTTCTAATGAATCCTTATTTTCACTTTTATCTTCGGACCCTGCAGCCTCGGATGCCTTGCTCCTTTTGGATCGACGCAGAGACTGGCTGTCAGAAGAAGGTATGCCCACTTGAGAGTCCTCTTGACCAAGGTTGTCATCTGTGCTTTCACTTGTTTTCAGTTCACCTTTGACCTCAGATTTATTCACCAAAACTTTTGTTGCGTTTGTCCCATCTTGGGGCTCTTCAGTCGATGGAGAAGCAGAGACTTTCTGAGAATCTCTCTGGTCCTTGTTGGTCTTTTCTAAAAGCTCTGACTCTTGGGATCGGTCACCAGTTTGGGAGGAAGAAGTGACAATTTGAGAATCTTTCTTTTGCGTATCACCATCTTTTTCAGTCAGTTCTACAATATCCAACTCTTTGGATTTGCCAACAGTTTGAGGGGAAGGAGTGATCGTTTGAGAATCTTTCTTCGGCTCATCACCCTTTTTGGCCTGTTCTACCGGCTCATGTTTGGCAGTTTGGCTGGATTCCCCCTTGTCAGGCAAAACCATTTTCTTTATGTCACCGTCATCCTTGGTCTCCAATGATGCTTTACTCTGCCGTCTTTGCCTACCCTGTGACTGGCTTTCGTTATCAGACTGCAAGTCAGTTTGGCTGGACTGAAGCCCGCTGGTACTGCTTCTCTTTTTGGGTTCAGGTTTATCGAGGAACTCCTCTGAACTACTGTACAGCTTGATCTTCTTGTGTGCCTTTACCTGAGAGTTAGTTTGGCTCGAATCACTCTTGTCCCGCTGAGACCTTGATCGTAATTTGACTCTAGCACCGTCCTCCTCCGCAGCCTGCATACTTCTTGTGTTTCGTCTGCCTCGCGGTGGGCTTGACTTTGGAGAATCCTTTTTAGGTTCCTCTCCAGAACGTCTCCGTTTCGACGGCGTGTATTTCTCTTCCCGTTCCTCAGGGTCCTCTCCGGGCAGCTGAGGTCTGATTCTGGAGCGTCCAGACCGCCTCGGTTCGCTTGGAGAAGATTGAGAATCGTCCAGAGTCGTTTCAGAGTCCTCCTCCTGGCTTGAAGATTTTATTTCCTCCGATGGGGAATCCACTTTCGTACTCTCTTTGCCCTCCACAGTCTGGGTGTCCGGGATAACGTCTTCGTCCTCTGTTGGGTCATTGGGCAGTCTCTCAGTCAGCCTCACCGGCTCACTTTTGATCCCAGAGCCTTTTGGCCTTACAGGGGAATCAAGGGCATTGTTCACAGGACACTGCGAGTTCACGTTTCCCGTCTGGGAATCCTGAGAGTTAGGCCCAGCGGATGTCCGGGAAGCCCGAGAGGACGACTTCCTGCTGGTTTTGGAGCGTTCTTGGCTATTGGGGGTCTTTATGAGGGTACCGGTGAAGGTGGACGCACTGCTGGGGCTGGCAGACTGCCCCTCAGGATACTTCTCCAGGGTGATAAAGGACTGACGGCGACTGTTGGGTTTCTGGGGTGTCCCCGAGACCAAATCTGAAGAACCTGAGATGTTAGGACTTATGCGTTCTGTAGCCTGCAGGTCCAAGTCTTCTGCTCGAGCATCGCTCTTTGCGGCATCATCCTCCATAGAAACATCTGCTGATTCAGGGATAATCTCCTCCTGCTGGTGGCTTTCTGGCATGTTCTCTACCGCTTCTGGAGTGGCAAAATCTGGAGTCGCCTCCGAGTCTTCCATTTTTTCATCATCTTCATGAGAAACCTGGAAGAAACCAAATGTTTAAAACTAAAAAAATCTGTCTGCAGAGAAAAACACTTTCAAAGTGTGAATAATGCAAGTTTGTTGACATTGGCATTTGAGAGTAGTGCTTAGTTAAATCAAATCGTGAGGTAAATGTTACAATGCACAAAAACATGTCACTTATTTAAAACCAGAATATTCTGGGTCTCTATTCATAAGAGTAAACTAATGTGTGTGAAAGAAAACCCCATAAAAATTATAATGCATTGAGGTTTTAACGTGTTTTTGAAGAAGTTTGCGTGCTGCGTAATGAATCTAAAAAAACAAAAACAGTAACGTTCGTAATTTATTGTCATTTCGTGCACTGCAAGAATATATGGGAGCCGTTTCCCCCGTGGGATCAGAACGCCTCCTGGATGCCACATGGGGAGTTAAATGTGAGGAAACTCTGGCGCAGACACACAACACACTGGATGGATTACACAGCTGGGAACACACAAGGATCCCCCAGGAAGAGCTTAAGCACGGCTTGGCCATCCCAACTTCAGCTTTTTGAAAAAGTGTGTTCCCATTTGGATAAGCCTCATAACATGAAGCCGGTTTCAGTATAAAGTCTATAATTAGGTGTACTTCTTATTTGACCAAGTCCATAAAAGCCAGATTTCTGATCCTGCCACAGACTTAATTCATTAAACACGTTCCTACCGAAATCATTAGGAGGCACGAATTAAACCCAACAAAACAAATGCACTTGGGATGCGTTTGCAGGCAACAACGTACGAGGAGATTTTGTTTTATTCATTCTCGCTTTGGCAGAATGAAAAACAAGCCCCCAGTGGAGTCGTTTCCTGGCAGTGTTTTTTTATTATTATTATTATTATTTTTACCTTGATGGGTATTTCCTTGCCAGGAGCCTCTTTGCTTTCCTTGTCAGCTTGTTCAGTTGCCAGTTTGTCCCTGAAGGAAAAATGTTTCATTATACAAATGCTGTGTTGTTATGAGAGAGCAAAGATTTATCAGAAGCTCCGGACTTACGAAGAGTCTCCTTGACTCTGTGTGTACTGGGTGAAAACCGATGTGTCCAGAGAGGCGTCGAGGTTGTTGTACATGGCAGGGATGTCCACCCTGTGCGCCAGAGAAAAGCTATTAGCGCTGCACACACTGACAACATGGACACTTTGAATGCATTTTATAAACGCCACTGATGGACAGGAGGACAAATCTGACCTTTTAGTCCTTTTCACCTCCTTCTGGTGCTCCGTCAGAACTCGCTCCTTCGTCTCAGGAGGAATGAAGACGAAGTCGATGGAGGCCTCTTCCTCCAAAACTCCTCTGGGAGGAGGCTTCGGAGAGCCAAAGTCCAGCTTTGTCTGTTGACGGTGGGATGAGGAGAAATTTTAAAAAACACAAGAGGAAAATCCAAACACATCTGAATAGATTATATACTCCTCTTATTGCAACAAAATGCTTTTTTATTGCAAAATGGGAGATTTCAATACTGATAAAAGAGGAACTCTGCAGATACATGTAGTAAACATGAACCTATCCACAAATCTAAAATCTCTCACATTAAGCTTCATAGTGTGTAGTCTATCTTTGCCTCTAATGCATGTCATAACGCGTAGTCCTCCTGAAACCTGGATCGATTAGAGTCTGAACTTACAGAAACAGACTTGGAGGCCTTCATGGAGCCGCTGTCCTTCAGCTCGGCGGTCTTCTTCAGCAGAGAGTCTCTCTTCCCCACGGACGAAACCGGCATCCCACTGAGATTGGTTTCCAACTGGGAACACTCACCCTAAAAAAAAAAAAAAAAACGACAACAAGATCAGCTACAAATAACAATGAGTAGAGAATCGAACTAAAGATTCAAACGCTAAAAAGAAACTCACAGAGTACGGTCCACTGAGCTCATCAGGAACACCGACGACCCCGAAGCCAGGAAGGATGATCGGGGTCTTCTGCTTCACTTGGCTCAAGATTGGTCTGCAGAAAAGAAAACAAACATTTAAGATCGCTGGAAGCCCACCGAAATAAAATCACCTTCTTTTTAAATTTGGTCATAAAACAAGAACTTTTCTATTGTTACATTCCTGTTGGAAGAGTACGTCATCATGCTTTCATAGACACAGAAGTTCCATTAATTTGCTCCTTTATTTGACCCTCTACCACTATTACTCTTATCGATACTGCTCATCGGTTCGAATGGACATTGCTTTATTATTCCAAAATCTTAAAATTTTGAACCGGTTCCCGTTAAGAACCCGGTTTCAGGCTCCAAATGTGAACGCCGCATTAAAATGTGATTATCAATTTTATTTTCTTCTATTTTGTATTATTCTTTTTTCTTCATTGGTTATTTACTTCATTTTTGGTACTCACTGCATGTATTACTTAATTGCATTTAACTGTACTTGGTGGGGCGTTTCGGTCCTTCCCCTCCTCCTTGCTGAGCCCTCCTGGTGGAGTGTGTATGTTGAAGTGTGTACATGGAGGAGGGAGCATACGGGTATGCTGTACGGGTACGTGTGTAGACTGCTGCGTAAGTGTATGGGCATCTGTCAGTGTGGATGTTCATGTATGTAAGAGTTAGAATTTATACTCGCATTTAGACTACCGACACTAAACGCCACCTTTTTGACTATTTGGTACCTGCTTTATCATGTTTGTTTATTTTGATGTCAAGGAGGACTCTGATGTGATGAAAACACAAAATAAAAAGTTCAAAAAAAAAAAATTTGATTATCATTAATTAGTTGTTTTTTTTACCTGATCTCGTCGGGGTACGCGAGGCTGACCGAGTTGCCGAAGGTGGCGTTCCAGAACTGGGCGACCGAGGCGCGGAGCTGCTTGTTCCTGTGAGGAAACCACACACAGAGCAGAGGAGACAGCAGCGCCAGGAGCTCGTCGTCGAACGCCAGCGCCGCTCGGCTCTGCAGGCAGCCGAGAACGTCACAGAGAAGCTTCTCCAACTGGAGGGAAAGAAAAGCAGACGGCCTTTAGTTGAAAAAAAAAGCTTAAAAGTGAAAAGATAAAACACTTGTGCAGCCACCGGACAACCCCACCTTTCCCAGAAGCTGCGGGGAGAACTTGGGCGGCTCGCCGGCCGCCTGCTGGTAGAAGAGGGCGAGCGGTTGGATCAGCGACGTCACGGCTTCCTGGACGGTGTTGGCGAGCGCGAGGTTGCTGAAGAGCGCCGACAGGACGGACACCAGGGCCAGGCCGGTCCCGTCAGAGGCCGCCTCGGGGGGGCCCTGCAGGTAGACCTCCAGACATTGGACCAGCAGGGACTGGAAGGTGGACAGGTTCCCCAGGACCTTGTTCCTCTTCCTCGTCCAGTTCACCGGCGTGTGAGGCGCTGCAGGAAACGAGTGGAATGAGAATAAAATCTCCGTTTCATCCAAGTGTGACGACGGGAATACGGGTGAGCTTTAAAGTTCTTACACTTCAGCTTCTGCTGAAACTGAGGCGTGAACGGAGAGAAGTCCACACACTCGGCCATGACTTGGAGGACGCTGGCAACGGCGTTCAACGTAGAAGGAACCTGGAGGAGCAGACGGCAGCCAATTAAAGCAGGCTGGATTTCAAAACAAAAGCGCTGAACATATTCATTTTTTTATTCAAGTGCAGCGATCATGTTTTGTCTTTTGTTAATTTAAACAAATCCTTTGTCCCTTAACCCCCAGACATGGTTTACATCAAGACACAGTAGCACCAATCTACTTTCAAAACACATTTTGGTGGCATTATTTTTGAGAATCCCTTAAAGAAATTAAAAAAATAAGGTCCAAGTGTGTTGGATTTAGAGGGATGTATTCAGTTGGTTGCAGTCTGCAACCTTGCCACTAGATGTCACTAAATCCTACGCACTTGTCCTTTAACGCGAGGAAGCATAAGCTCACATCTCAAATTCTGACAAATTGTGGAATATGGACTCAAGAATGTCAAGTATTTTCACACCTCGTCCTAAATAAGTGTTGATTTTACTCAGGTATGGTACTTAGAGTACTTCATATTATTATCATTGTCCCTCCACTCACCTTCAGGGCATCTCTGTCTATCGCGGCCGCCATCTTGGCACAGAGCTCCTCGCAGCAGACGTTCTCCTCGGCCGTGACCACGAGCGCGGAGCAGCGGGCGAACACCTTGTACAGTTTGGACCACGAGGACAGCATCGACTTCTGGGCCGCCTGAGCGAGAGAACACGAGACGCAGTGAGAACGGGGATCGGCGGCTCGCGGCCTCCTTAAGGACAAGCGAGGGGTTAAAAGCGTGCGTCGGTCATGCGGGTGAATGGAGACCTGCTGCAGAGGCGTGCCCTGGAGGAGGTGCGTGACGGGGAACAGCAGGGCCGAGTTCATGGCGCCGAAGTTGTGCTCCAGAGCGTCGCCTTGGTTGACTTCATTCGACTGTAAAAATAAAGAAATGGTTGTTTAAAGCTCTGCCGGCATTAAAGAAAACAGTGAAGAACTTCTCCAATGTGTATGTATGTATGTATATATAAATAAATTACAGTTTCAGGTTTTTTTCTTTACATTTATAAATATATTTTTGGAGCACTGGAGAAGTTCTTCACTGTTTTTTTTTATATATATATATATATTAATTAAATAAATATATTAATTAACAAAAAAAGTCTCTTTGCATTTTACAACTTCTTATAGTTTTTGCTGATTTCTGGTAACTGTTAATTAATTATATATATATATATATATATATATATATATATATATATATATATATATATATATATAGACTTTTTAGACTTCTTCTGCCGTCAGTCAATAACAAATCAAATTAATTTAAGCTCAGTGGTATTCTAGACTATAGACGTTTATCCTCTTTGATGCCAAATTCCCCAAATGAGGCCTTCGTCATCACCATCATCTTCTTTCCAAAGCTTCACATCGCTCACACTGATGCATTCATGAAATCATACCAAACCACTGGCTTGAGTGAGTAAATAAAACTGAATATACTTCAGATTATTATACTTGTGTCCTCAAGTAAAGCTAGCTCTCTGAGTGGGAATCGATCCCCCGGTGCGTCCGCTCACCTGCGTGACGCTGTCGGTGAGCGGGCCGACCATGGCGCTCCACATCCTCCACAGCTGCTCCTTGTTCTGCACGCACTCGGCGCTGCGGCCGATGGCGCCGAGCACCGCCTCCCCGAACGCCAGCGGCGAGGTCGGGCCCGACAGGCCGCAGCCCACCAGCGCCTGGAGGCACTGGAAGAACCTGCAGGTTTAAAGCAAGAAAACAATACGTTAAATATTTATGTTTTTATTGGAAAACCCTGCAGGTTTAAAGCAAGAAAACAATACGTTATATATTTATGTTTTTATTGGAAAACCTGCAGGTTTAAAGCAAGAAAACAATACGTTATATATTTATGTTTTTATTGGAAAACCCTGCAGGTTTAAAGCAAGAAAACAATACGTTATATATTTATGTTTTTATTGGAAAACCTGCAGGTTTAAAGCAAGAAAACAATACGTTATATATTTATGTTTTTATTGGAAAAACCTGCAGATTGAAATCAAGAATATTTTAGATTTCTATTGGGTAAAACCTGCCCATTTAAAGCGAGAAAACTATGTTTTATTTTAGATTTTTATAGGGGAAAAACCTGCCGACGGAAAGACGTCGAGCAACACTCATAAATCTACAACATAAAAATATTTGATACAGCTTAAAAAAAAAAATGCATTAAGTTAATTATGATTTAAATCAAGATAACAATAAGTTCTATTGGAAAAAGTCCACAATTCTAACTCACCCTGTAATTTACATTTTCACCGACAGAGGGCGCCAAACTATTCTCTATGTAACAACACTCACCAGGTTAAATTATGCATATTAACACTTAATTACTGATATTCAAAAGAGCTGACCCACTTAGCGTTGGTAATCGTGACAACTCCACTTAAATATGACGTCAGTCAGGTTTCACTGCAATTTAGTCATCAAGTAAAACATTTAAAACGAGTTGAAGCAAAGCTAAAAATGTACTTTAGTCCTCCATATAACTTGTGTTAATTAAAACTAAAAATGGATAATAAAAACATCTCTTTTGCGAGATCAAATTTGCTGACTTTAATTAATTAAATAAAGAAGATGAGGCCCACCTCTCGTCCTCGATGTAGGCGGAGAGCAGGCTGCTGTTGTAGAGGAGAAGAATGAGGAACAGAGCCGGCGTTCCCTAAAGGAAGGAAACACAAAATGTAAACCAAACCTTTCCCCCCATAAGCTTTTCCTTAAATACCGATTATGAACCCGTTCTCGGCACAGAAGAGCAGCGGCGGCGCTCACGTTCAGAACGTCCATCTTGCCCACTTGGTAGGAGGCGGAGCCGAGGACTCTCTGGGGAATTCCCTTCGCCGTGGCCTCGAACAGAATCTGAGGGGAAGAGATTCAACAGATATATGTAGTTGGATTTTAGCCACTTTAACCACTTTTTAAAAAGGAAACCTGAAAAAGAACAAAAGATATTCAAATAGCAGTTTGTTAAAAGCAGCCGGAGAAGCTGAGAGTCACGGAGGCAGAAAACCAATGAAGAAAAGTTGATTTTCTAAATAAATAATGTAATTGGCATTATTCATTTAGCCTCCAACGGTCTGTAGCACGTCATTAAATACTACCCGTTGATGTATTAATAAGTATTTCAGTAAATAAGCATGAAGATGACGATTCTTCTCACCAGAACTTTGTCTGCAGGCAGAGCTTCCGAGGCGACGATGCTCTGCAGAGCCTGAAGCGTCAGCGTCAGCGCTTCGCCGCCCTGCCGGTCCTTCTTACTGCCTGCTGACACCCGGGGGTGAGAGACTCCTCATCAATAAGCACCCCGACAAACAAAAACATGTTGTTTTTTTGTATTAAATAAATCATCACTGGGGACGGACCCCTCAGCGTTTATCCTCTCGTCACGGCGGGTCCCGACCACGAGGGTCCGACCCGCTCGGACTTAAACTGATGCGACGACAGTGCGAGTGGGCCGGGCCGGAGGAGAGGACGGGGGTCTCGCTGGTCCTCCTCCTGAGGGACGGAGCCCGGACCCAGTCAGAGTGCTCTATGTGGCGCTGCCAGGCGGGAACCACAACTTTAAGATCCCCGCTCTGCTGAGCAGCCGCCACAACAGTTTGAATGCTTTTATAAAAGAAATAACTTCAAGGAGGCGGGAACATTTTATATATCTATCTCTTTATAGTCCAGTTTATGAATAACTGGGATTTGCAATGTATACAAGTGTGTTTTGTGGTAATAAAACCAAAAGAAACAAATTAAATGAACAAATAAAAGCCCTATAAATGTTGTGGCATCACAGGCTCCTTATTAAACATTACATTTAAAAGTTGAGTAAAAAATAAATGTATATAGCTAAACATGCACATGTTATCGCATGTTGCATCTTTTTAGAAGCAGTTTTTGAAAATAGGATTTAGTCATTTAGAGAACTTTATATAAAGCACTCTTTATGATATACTTTATATAAAGTTCTCTAAATGACTAAATCATATTTTCAAAAACTGCGATAACATCAGCATGTTTAGCTACTGGACTGCAGCGAAGAATACACATTGGATTGACTATTTGATGAAAAGATATTAAAGTAGTAAAAGTACTCAAATGACTTCAACGTTCAAGTACTCACCGGATTCTATCGTTAAGTTGACAAACCGGACGAGACTCGTCCATAAAACGTCCAAAAGAGAATCTGAGGGCCGAGAAGAGACGGAGCCGAGTTAAAAACACAGATTTACGTATCATCAGTGGAATGAAGGGGTCGAACATTTAGCTTTCATTCTCCCATAAGTACATTAAAAAAAGAGGAGAAGAAGAAGGTGGAGAGAAACGACACATCCTCGTTTAAAACGCGTCCGTGAACTCGGCTCACCGGGAGCGTCTTTGCCGACGTTGATGAACCCGTCTCGGAGGTTGGCGGTGAGCACGGCCGCGTGTTTAGAGAAGGAGGAAGCGCCCGAGAGCAGAGGGTGGTTCAGCGGCTCTGCAGCGGGAAAAGAGAGTTTTTATTATTTCATCTACCAAACTTAAACGTTATGAAACAGACCGAATGTGTTTTTACTGATGCTACTTTTACATTTTCAGTGATTACTACAAAGCGTTCTCTCGACGTCTTAAAGTCAACTAGCAAGCTGCCTCACGCACACCTATCACACGTCTTCTGGCTCTGAAAGATGACTTTTTTTTTTTTTTTTTAATAAATCCTGCTTACAAAGCTCTCGTTTCCATGCCTCTAAAAAAAAAAAAAAACGTGGAAAGCAAATCCGATCTTTTAGAAAAAAGATGAATCAAAAACGTTTGTGTTTGTTTTCTTGTAAAGAAGAAAAAAAGGTCTGTTTACACTCAGAGTTGTGAATCCTTGCACTCCAAAAAAAACATTTCCTTCTTCATAAAAACAGACACACAAAAAAGAGAAGACATTTTTCAAATCATGCATTGTTCACTGGAAGTCTTCTTTCTTGACTCTGTTGAGGTGAAACTACATTTCTTGGCACGACATCACCCAATATTCATGAGGGGAATAATGTGAAACCAACAGCAGACTATTAAGTCATAATTATGACCTCATAGCACCACTAGAGGTACTATCAGCATCATACAAGTACATCGTGTGAAAGTACATCGTGTACAAGTCGGTAACTGTCGGACTCTCACCGAGACTCAAGGTGAGTTTTTTCCTCGCCGCTGTGGCAACGACCTCCGGTCCCACGAAATAGTGCAGCAGCATCTCCAGGCCCAGCAGCTGGATGGAGGGGAAGGCGGAGGGCAGCTGGACGCTGGAGTTCAGGCTCATCCGAGACGTACCGGCCGGACTGCTGAAGCCTGCGGGGGGGAAACAAAAAACACACGTTACAGCGTCACGCCGATGTCCGTGCTCACGGGCGGGGGGACCGACGCGATGACGGGTAACCGTACCGGACTTGGGCGTGGCCGGTGGGACGGCCCCGTTTTGACCGACGGCTCGAGAAGGGGTGCCGGGGACCGAAGAGGAGGAGGAGTCGGAGCCGATGGTGCACTGGAGCAGAGGGACGGAAACCTGGAGGAGGAGAATCAAGCGGGAGAAGTTGCTCAACAGCAGAATACATATTTTAAAAAAGGGAAAGCCCGACAGCATTAAATCACTGATACTCGACACCTGGTGGTAAAATCATAATCAGGACATTTAAATCTTTGCAAAGAGGAGCAGAGTCAGATCACAACATGATGTCAATTGCGTATCCTGGACTGGCGAAGGGCTACCTTCTTAAATATCAATAGACAGAAGGTCACATGACGTCTTCATATCTCCATCATGAGTCATTGCATGTCTTGTCAGGGCCAAAGTCACAAGGCTTCAAGACATACCTTTCTTAAACTAGAGACACTGATATTTCAGTCTCCTGTCTATCAGATGAGTGTTCAAGACGAAGTCACTGCATTATTAATAATATAACTAATGAAACTAAAAAGGTAACATGAAATACAGTATTAATCAATAGGAAAAATATTTTTCTTCTAACAATCACAAATATGCCTCAGAGGGCTTTACGGTCCGTCCCAGGACCCTCATCCCATTAGATTTATACATTTTTAAAATCGTCATCTGTATTTTCCTTTACATAAATAAAAAAGACAAGCGATCGAGGCGTCTCACCTGATCGAAGTTGGGCAACAGGTTGGGCCCGAGTTGCACCGCCAGGTACCACCAGACCTCCACCTTGGTGAGCATCAGCACCTCCGTCCTGACGTTGATGGAGGCGAGGGGCTGCATCAGGAGCTTCATGCGTTTGGCGCTGCACAGGATGTCTGCAGGGAGGATCACAGCTCAGCCGCGGAGAGACCGAACCCAAAAGGGGGAACGAAAACGGGGGACCGGAGTCTGCGGCTCACCTGGATTGAGGGCGAAGTTATCGATGAGGCTCTTCCAGGCTATGAAAGCGATCTTCTTGACGGTGGGAGACGAGCTGCGGAAGCCGAGTTCCTCCAGATGCAGCAGAGAGTTGATGAACGGGCCGCCTCTGTGCAGCAGCTGGGGGGGGAAACATGGAGTCAGGACGTCTGGTGCAACCAGCTAAATAAAACGAAGGCATCTGGGAAGCGTCAGAACCTTTTTAATGAGTTTAAGACACGACCTGCGTACTGGAAGTTAAGAATGAAGAACATCCATCCACACTTTACCTTCCCGAGCAGCTTCACAAACAGAGGCCAGAGCTTCAGGACGTTGGCTTCGTTCTTGGACATGAAAAGTTTCTGCAGCTCTGGGATCAGTTTCTGTAAAAGACAACACAAAAATACTTAAAAAAAAAAAAATCCCCTTTCCTCTTGGGCCAGGTGTTCAATACCAGGAAGTCCAGCAATGCATCTTAAGAAATATGCATTTCAGACAGTCGCGTTCAAGCGCCCGCCGCTCACCGATGACATCATCGGCTCGATGACGCCGGCCACCGCCATCTGCTTCTCCAGGAGGAGCGGCATGCCCATCTCCAGGGCCGCCGCGGCCCGCAGCCGCACCTTGGAGGCGGAGTGGACGACCAGCGGGACGACGAGCTTCGCCCACCTCAGGGCGCCGACGCCCATCTGGGCCGGGACCTGCTCCAGCATCCTGCAGACGGAAGGGTCGCGAAATACATTCGTACCAACAACAAAAAGGAGACGAGTGACCGCCGTCCGGGGGAGAATCAGACTCGCGTCACGTTTGCCTCCGTCCTGTTCTTTTTACCTGATGATGACGTTCAAGGCCTCGTGCTCCATCACCACGGACTGGACGTCCTCTCTGCTCCACACGCTCTCCAGCGTTCCCAGTATAGCCGACACCTGACAAGTGAAGCGTCTGGCATTATTAAAGCAGTACCGAGTCACCTTCCGCCCCGCCAAAACGGCCCCGTTTTCAGTCGCGCGTCGCTGGATGCCGACGCTCACCTTTTGGCCGACCACATCTGGAGGAAAGCTCTGTTTGGAGATTACCCACAATGCTCTGGTGCACGTGTTCTTGTCTGCCGACTTCCCCGCCAGGGAGCAAAGCGACGACAGTATTTCCGCCGCAAAGGTTTCTGGGAGGATCGACGGAAAAAAGAGAATGACCCCTCTGCCGCAAATTACACGTCCCGTAGGATAGCGTTCACGATAATGACGCTTTAACAACGCGTTAGCTAACGTACCGGGCACGCCGGAGACCACGTGAGAGTGGTACAAACAAAACCCCAGCGCTTGCAAGGCGGCTTGGCTCAGCTCCGCAGTCGGACTGGATATGTGGGCCTGGACGCAACGGGGGAGAAAACCACAAGCATGCATCATTGATAAAGATTTTATATTAACAAATATGGAACATTTAGGAGCTTCTTAAGCATAAATGACGTCCAGAAGACTCACCAGGATGGTTTTACCCAAACGAGGAAAGTGCTTTTCGACTGTGGGAAGAAACTGCCGGCCTTCCTCTCCGCTGAGACGACTGGAGGGGGAGAATTATAATAAAATAAAAAATAAAAAAGGGTGTCAGTATTGTGTCATATTCTAGTTGCGGGCGAGGCGTCACATCCTCTCTCGCATCTCCAGCGACGTACTTGGCGATGGTGAGGTAGGCGTCCGTCTGCTCCGACTGACCAGCGGCGCCGTCCTCCAGGGACTCCAGCAGGGGGAGGAAGCCGGAGCTGCTCGGAGGCTCCGCCGTCGCCATCATTATTACTCGCCTCCTCAAGGCCTAGAGAGAGAGACACACACACACACACACACACACACACACACACACACACACAGAGAGCAGGAGTTAGACCAACTAAAACATACATAAAACAACCCAGTGACGCCAATTAGTTTCCAATTTAAGTAGCAACCAGCACGAGCTCCAAAAGGTTGCTGAAGCTAGCGAGAAAAAGGCACACCTCGGCTTTTGTTAGTCGAGCAGCGACGACATCATCGGATGCGTTTCGTCGTGCTGCGTTCACAGCAAACGCGTCGAGCAAAAGACACGCGGATTTTGGGAACGACGCGAAAAAGGCGATCGGCTTTTATGAACCCAGACACGACGGCGTCTGTGGGACTTCCACAACAAGTATAGAGCAGAACTAGTGGTTATTTTAAAAATGGTGGATGGCGGAAATAGTAACTGTTTTTTTTTTTTTCTCTTTTCTTGTTTTAGCTGTTATATCGACATTTTTAGTTACCTTTGCTTAGAAATTGCCACAGAGGTTTAATCCAATATCCCTGAACAAACTCAAGCTATGCTGACTTTCACGGTCACACATGCACACGACATTATTTTTCTTTCTTTCTTTTGTTGTCTTTCTTATGTATATTTCAATTTATGTTTGTAATTTTGTAAAATTTTAAATATTATAGGTGGAGGCTTCAAATAAGCCCAGTTGGCTTTTTGTCTCTTCCTGCACTGTGATATTCATATTTTTGTTTCTGTTATGATTTTTGTTTTGTTTTATTGTTTGAATTGTGCAAAATAAATACAAATACAAATTAAAGCCCCTTTTCCCACCACGAAAAAAGCAAATTAACCACAAACTTTGTTTTTTTAATGTTTTTTTCCCTTTAAAAAAGGCGAAAACAAGAGGCTGAACCAGGTCGTGAAACAAAAGAAATAGGGAGGCCCTTTTATTAAAATACTTGCATGTTCTATATGTGTGCATTTTAAGAGTCACAGTCCACACACACACACACACACACACACCATGAAGAAATATCTTTCTAGTGCCACAACTATAAACAACTTTCTGAATTAAAATAAACGCATAAAAGTGAATCTGACATTCCCAGGAACGTGTCCTTCGGTCTCTTCAGTCAGGAACGCAGCGTTGCACGACAACCAAAACAAAGTGTGGACGCTCTCCACGCACCCAGACTTTAAACTTTAGTGTGCATTGTGTGTTATTGTCTTTTATTGTGCGCTTGTAATGGGCTTTTCTTCACTACGGTCATCGTAAAGCACTTTGTAAACACAGTACTGTGTAAACAAAGTTGTACCTCATGTGCTCTGTGTGGATTCCTTGTGAAAACACGTGTGTGTGTGTGTGTGTAAATAAGCAAGTGTGTGACACTAAAATAGGGTTTCACAGGGATGATGACGTCATGCCACAGAATTAAAAACACGTGACTCACCTCAGGTGGATCTATGCAGAGCTGTGCTCACCCTCCACTGGATCCAGAGCTGTGGGAATAGAGTGAAATCAAAATGAATGAGTGGGAACACTGGGAGGGTGTGGGTGCTACCAGAGGCCAGTGGATCATAGCAGCGTCCCAGAGGACCCCAAAAACACGCCTGACACGCGCGACACGGTTAACCGTCCCTGGACTCGCTCCACGTCCTCTACGTCACACACAGAGAACCCACACGCGCCTCCTTTTAGTGGCACGAGCGAGCTGCTAACGTGAACTAGCTTTAACAAGGTAGCGGCGCGAGCTGCGCGTGCACACGTTTTGAACGCGGGGAGGAGATCAAAGTGTCCCGCGTGCGCTCGGTCTCGCCGACAGACAGGTAGACACACACACACGGTACCGGGAGGACGTTCACACGTTTGGTCCCGGCGGACGTCGTGCGGCTCACCTCGGGAGTTCAGGACGGAAACAAGTGGCAGAAGAACCGACTGCGGACGAACCATCGAAACCAGTAAGATGGATGAGAACCAGTCCGGTCCGGGCTGCTGGTTTGTGAGCTACGTGCTCCACTTTGTCGTTCTGTCGTCCGATATTGTTGCTCCCTTCTTCTCTTGTGCTCTGGTTGCCCCGCGAAATTGCTGGCGCCAAACCACCACGCCGACGTACGAATTTACCTCTGACCCCGCGTACGTCACTTCCGGTTCCGCCCCCTTTAAGGGAAGCAGCGAGCTGGCAGCCAATAATAATAATAATACATAACAATAATAATACATAATAATAATAACAATAACAAGGCAGTTCAAGGTGCTTTACAAGAGGCGTGAAACAAAACATTAAACACAAACATATAAATAAATAGGAATTAAAAAAATAAGTACATAAAATAGAATGAAGTATACTCATATATTGTACTTAAGATGGCCTAGTAATACCACAGTGTAGATATACAAATTATATTCTTTGTTTTTGTTGTTTGAAATGATTCACACAATATTTAAATCAAAATCTGACGACAGTTATGAGATAAAATCTAATAAAACCACTTCCACACAGTCCGAGTTTGGAATATTACACAAAAGGATTTAATACTTTTTTTCTGTAATTTCTTTGTATTTGTATATATATATATATATATATATATATATATATATATATATATATATATATATATTTGCGTGCAGTAAAATTGATACTGATGATGTGTATATATATATATATATATATATATATATATATATATATATAAAGAGCATTTTAAAAAAATACAAAGAAATTAGAGACAAAATAAATGATATATATATATATATATTTGTTTTACTTGTAATAAATGTAAGATATATACATTTATTACAAGTAAAAATCCTGCATTCAAAATGAATTAAAAGTACAACGTTTTAGCTCAAAATATACTTAAAGTACTCATTATGCAGAATTGCCTATTTCAGAATAATATAATAATATATAATATCACTGCATTATAATTATGAATGCAATAATGTGTTCATTCTTGAATGGTGGAGCTCACTTTAAATACTTTATTTATTGCTGTGTAATGTCTGAACTTCCCACCAGGGATCGATAAAGTTCTATTTACATCGATAATATTACGTCATCATTTTATTTGTCAGAACATTATAGATTCGTAGTATAATAGTCAGAGATGTAACGTTGTAATTATTCATATGTTAGTACTAAATTAATATTATGTATAATATGTGTATAAGTCTTTTGGAGAACCAAACTTATAGGGTTTATATAGATATAGTTTCTAGTCTTAGTGACCATGTGACAAATAAATAAAATGTAAATTCTATTAGATTGTTTATAAAACAATTCTTGAGGGTTAGGGTTAGTAAGTGTGAATGAAATGTATGTATATTCTCTTTATATCAAATTAATTATCTGATTTAATTGATAAGAAGTTAGGATAGGAATATATAAGCGTTATGCTTCTACGTATACCTTCTCAGTCTTTCTGTTTTGTATATTATATCGTGGCTTACTTTACTTATTGTATTGTAATGATTGACTGAATAAAACACAAACTACTACCACTAAATAATTAACCCAGTCATTCACATAATATCATAATTGAGACCATTCTTGCTGTGAAAATGCTTTGCGGTGTGAAAGTCTATGAAAATATAATCGTAATAACCAGAAAGCAGGTTTGTTTTCACCGTAAAGCTCCACACGAAATGTTTATTCCATCCAGAAACCTCAACACAACTTAAGAACAGAAGTATTTCTTTAATCAGCCATGAAGACACATTAATTACAGCTCGCGACCAATAACACCGCAAGCACAGCGGCCATCAGCGGAAGTAATACGTGTGATTCTGAGCCGACGCATCGAAGGCAACGTACTGGAGCTGGAAGCCGCCGGCCGTGACGGAAGCGTCGGAGAGGAACTTCAGCGTCATCACGTTTCCTGTGGGAACGAAACCACCAAGAGACAAAAGGTCAAGAGAGAGAGAGCCGCGAGCGAGCGAGCGTCATCGTAGCGTACGGAAGGAGCGGCGCGTGTCACCTGTGCTGATGATGTCGTCGGGTAAATAATCGCTGCAGAATCTGGAAACAAACAGGAAGTGTGAAAGACTTTCAGGTGTCATTCAGTTCAACGGATTCCAGATCCTGTTTAGAGAACCCAGTGTGCAGAATGAGAAAAGGCCCAAATAACACAATTGTACTGCACTGTGTGTGTGAAGGGGAGGCTTGTGGGTATCCATAAAACCAATTTCTATTCACATATCTTGAGGTCAGAGGTCAAGGGACCCCTGGGAATACGGCCATGTCAGCTTTTTTCGCCACTTTGGAGCCTTTGAAAGACAGTAAAGTCGGCTAAAGACGCCGGACTGGAAGAGGTTAAAAAAGGTGACATCTGGAACTATTTTTGCAACGATCACATTTTTGATAATGTTGCATGTCTTGAATCTCAAGTTGAGCATCGCCTCGGCGTTATGTGATGGGTTTTTATTGCCCTTCATCATATTGGCGCACGTGAGGATGTGTTCCAGTCTTTAGAAGACATCGCATTTCATTTAGCTCAGACAAACTCAGAACAACAAGAAACAAGAAAGTACAATTTCTCCAAGAAAGTGAAACTACAAAGTGCTGTCAGTAGGAGACATTTAAGTGCCACTAAAGGTACAGTAGAAAAAAGATGTGTTTTTAGTTTGCGGCGGAAGATGCGGAGACTTCCTGCTGACTTCAGCGTTTAGACACGCTCACCTCCCAGCGAAGCCGGAGATGTCGTCGTAGCTGTCGTACACCTCCAGGTGATCCGACAGGCAGCCCACGTCCTCCTCCACGTCGAACTCCAGGAAGTGGAGGTGGATCCTCTGGCCCAGGCGCACCCGGATGTGCCAGTAGCAGATCTGCTCGTCCTGGTACTCCTCGGGGAAGCCGGGGGACTGAATGATCCTCTGCTGGTCCGTCAGCACCCCGCCGCACTCTTTGGCTGGAACAGACGGGACGAATGTGATCAGCATGCGGAGAAAAAAAACACACTGCTGCCTCTTTCCCTCGAAGGAAAATGGCTTATTTACATGATTCGATGCATTTTGTTGTTGTTGTGACTTTATCTTTAAAATCACAGGAACGATCAGAGAGTAAATGTACGAAGAGATGTAGGATATCATCTTGACCCGAGCATACCAGAGCGTCCGCGTAGCTCGTTAGTGAAGGAACTTCAAGAAATAGTCTCCGTATGAGGGGGGGGGGGCGCCTGGCACCGGCACGTACAGGTGATGTACAGGTTGGTAAGAGGCTCTGGAGAGGGCTTTGATTGCTGGGAATCAGAAAACGTCCCAAAAACGTCCCGAAAACGTCCCGAAAACGTCCCGAAAACGTCCCGAAAACGTCCCGACCCTTCAGGAGGAGCGTGGCGCGATAGGTTTAAAAAAAGAAAAGAAATCAATGGCCTTCAAACTACAAATACAATTGCATCAGTGTATCAAGAATAAAGCCCAACGCCACTTCCAAGATTACTCCGAGAGGATCTCATTCTTGGGGTCAAAGGTTGGTGAGCCAGAAGTAAGCAAACATTAAAAAGCAACTCCCCACACATACATTACTATTTTGTACAACTCTGTATTGCAGCTGAAACGCTTACCGACGAGTGAGAGAGAATTTAATCGCTTGAATTATGGTGCACAAGTTATCGTGCAGCAGCTCCACTGATATGGATCGACATGTTAATGTTTATAGCAATTAAATGTTCAAAATGAACGACCTACCGGAGGAGATAAGGCTCGCAGAATCGATAACTTCTTTTAAACCACTTCTTAAAACCCATTTTTATAGAATTGCTTTTAAGTGATGTCGTCCTTTTATGATCTATTATGCAGTTCTTTCGTTCCCCTGGTTTTGTTTGTATATTTTATTTATTTGTTTGTTTGTTTTCTATTCCATTTGCTCTTTTTGGGTTATTTGTTTGGTTTTCATTGCCTTTATGGTACGGTCCTTTTTGTTTACCGGTATTTAAGTTATGTCTTCTTTGCTTCTCCGTAGAGCACTTTGTGAACTTTGTTTTTAAAGGTGCTATATAAATAAAGTTATTATTATGATTATTGTCATACATATAGACACTGTGAAGAGAACAAAGCGTAGAATGCATCTGAATGAAGGCAAAGTCTCCTTGAGTGGTATCCACTCCAAAGTCAACCACATGCATCCCCTGCTCGCTGTGCTGGAGGTATTACATCGGTAACGTGAAGAAACAGGTATGAAAGTACACATATGCCCCTGCAGCTCTGGACCATCTCCAGCTGGAGACATGTGGATCAGTCCGGTGTCTGTGTTCTCAGGCAAAAGGACTGTAAACCCCCTGTGGTCCGTGTAATCAGCTGCTCATGTGAAGCCTTGTGGGTTAGGGGTCTGTCTCCTGCCTGTGAGCTTTCAGAATAGAAAGAAGAAGACAAGCTTTTTGGAATATGAAACAGATGTGGAGACTGGTGGCAATGGCATCAAACGCTTCTCCACTACACACCCCATATATATATATATATATATATATATATATATATATATATATATATAGCCCCGCAGGGAGAATAAATCAACAAAGACAAAGTAAGCGTTTATATCCGTCATCCGTTGGTCGTTTTGAAGCCTGGAGTTCGGCACTTTCTGCTCTGAATAAGACATTTTTAGGCAACCGAAATGTTACAAATAACTTTTATGAACTGAAAACACAATGTGAAATGTTGCTTTATGGTCTGTTTGACTCTAAATGACCATAATGTACTAAATGAACATCATGCTGTATTGAAGAAGACTTGAAACTAGAGATTGAGACATAAACTCATGTTAACAATGTTTACTGAGGGAATACATCAAGAGAAGTAGAGTCATTTATATAGACTTCTATACAACCAGAGGAGTCACCCCCTGGTGGTCAGGAGAGAGAATGCAGCTTTAACACATGAAGCATAGACTTCTATACAACCAGAGGAGTCGCCCCCTGGTGGTCAGGAGAGAGAATGCAGCTTTAACACATGAAGCATATACTTCTATACAACCAGAGGAGTCGCCCCCTGGTGGTCAGGAGAGAGAATGCAGGTTAAAGGCACTTCAAAACAGGATGTTCCCGCCTGATGTCAAACCATAAATTATTAGAAATAAGTGTTGCAATAATGTAGTTTGTCCACTAGAGAGCACCTACAAGTTTATGTTTCTTACAATAATTGCCCTGCTCAGTACATGCCATACATTTAGTTTTTAATAACTAAGTTTAAAGCTGCTATATTCTATATTAACAATAGACATAATTACTGTCTGTAATGTGGAAGGCGTTGAACCTTCAGAGAATTATCAGCTCTTTGGAGATTTTTTTTGGTGCATTTTTTCAGGTAATTGTTTTAGGGTTTTACTGTTTTGGTAACTTTTTTTTTGACTCACAGTGGTAAGTGAATTCAGAGCTGCTTTTTACTTGGATGTTTATTTCCAAAATATTGATTTTAAAAATAAAACGTAAAAGAACACATAAATATAATTTGGCTCAGGCAGATTGTAAAACCTTAATGACGTTGATGTTCCACTCAGCTGAGGTTGCTTTTAAAAGCACTCCCTCGCTGTTATCACAGCCACTCCCCGGACATCTTAACCACAACAAGTTCTTCACGTCCTCCAGGTCTGTGGAGATTGTGGCTGTGAGTCGAGACCTCCCTCCCACTGCTGTGGTTAGGATCTCCATATGGAGATATGAGTCTGTGGAGGATGAGACTTGATGGATGGGTCTCCCCCGCTGGGACCTGACCACGGCCATGCAGTCATCACTTTCATATATATATATATATATATATGTTCGACTTTAAAGAGTACCAGCATCAGTGCCACAAATACTACTACAAGTAAAAGTCCTGCATTTTAAATGTTACTGAACATGTTTGTACACATTCATACACACCTGCATTAAAATGTGCTGCATAAATAATCAGTAGTTTTGTATTAACATTGAATTGAATGACGAAGGGAACTAAACTAAACTATACGCCCTCTTCCGTAATCCTGCTGAGAAACAGTCAAACAAACCCAACCAAAGCAGCGACGTCCTTGGTGGAGGTATTAATAAATCAATTCCACAACTTAAAGGATCTTTTTGTGTTCTTCTAATTCAATGTTTTGGTTTCATGGCCTGCAAATCAGCTGCTCTTCAGCAACCCTGTCCAGCGAAAAAGGTTCTGACGAGCTCGCTGACCGCTAGATGTCTAAATAGTTTGCTCACATATTGGTCAAAACAAGTTTGTAAGAAGATATACTGTCATACCAAAATGGCCAAAATGTGGTCCCGGGTAAAAGTATCGGTATGAGAGTGTTATATTCTACAGTCTATGAAGGTGGTGGAGTAGAAGTAAAAAAAGTTGTAAGAGGTAAAGTATAAAATCGACAAATAAAAGATTTCTTTTTGGCCACTTGATGGCAGCAAAGAACAGCCGTAACGACCAGATTGACATATTTTCACCTTTATAAAGTCGATATGACGAACGTGAGCTCCGCTTTTCTTCACCAGCTCGCCGCTGACTGTGTCTGTCGGCTCGGAGGAAACCCAGAAAACCCAAAACAGTGAGCTAGAACCTGCCGAGTCGGGGGGACGATTCTCTGTGAGGTGATCAGCGAGCGCTTGGCGATGACCGTGTACTCACAGTCTGGGTTGTAGCAGTAAACGTCCCATCGCTCGCTTTTGTTCCGCCTGTGTCCGTAGTCGACGACGCCCACCGTCCCGAAGCCGCAGTTGGACCCCGGTTTGACGATGGGGTAGCCGACGTGCGCTCTGTCGAACCATCCGGCGGCGCACACGTGGAAACCTGAACGAGAGGCGAGAAAACACGGCCTTCAAGACACGGATAATGAACCCCCCCCGGTCTCCTGCCGGCCTCAGAAGGCCGAACCTGGATAAGAGCTTTTGTTCCTGTTTATGTTGTTTTTAAGAGTTCAGCTCAGAGTGACGAAGAGCAGACCCCCGAAAAAGCCCAGACCAGGCCAGATAAAGGAGGGACCTCCCAGGTTAGGAGGAACCTCAGGGAGGCGGATCAAGTGTGCCAAGAGAAGCGGTCCAAGCTACCCAAGGAGGTGTTAACAGGCTCTTCGGATGCCCCGACGACCTTTCACCTCCTTCCTCTCCCTTGCATGTTAAAAGCATTCCAGCAGGTCAATGCATCGCCGCCCCCCCCCCCTCCCTTACAGTAAACCCCCAGCAGGGAGCCTCTGCATGGGCACCGTCACTGACCTATTTGACGAGCCGCCTCCAGTTGTTCGTAAGTGGCCAGCTTGCCTCCCTCGTATTTGCAGACGGCCCTGGCCTCTTTATACGTCAGCTGGTATCTCCCTTTGCGTGATTCCCGGTGGTAAACTCCAGCTGCTTGTTCTGCCAAATGGAGACAGAGAGAGAGAGACAATAAATAAAGCTGCTACCGCAGTCTGAAGCCGAGAGGAAGGGCTGCCCGTGTCACCACTTTATTACACTTTACTTATTGTCTGTAACTTTATACTTCTTCTCCACTTCACCGCAATGTAAATATTGTACTTTTTGACTTGAGAGCTTTAGTTACGACACAGTTTACAGTGTTTTGTCCCACTTCCTGTCCAGTTCATCACAAACATTCAACATCAACACATCTGGAGATTCACTGAAGGATGAAGTTTCCTTCGTGTGTTAAGAAATTCCTCCTACTTCTTCTTCAGCTAAATAAACTTTTTTTTTAAAGCTTCTTGGATCCGCTGGAAAATACCTCGTTACAAAGATGAAAACAGGCTGTTTTTTGTTTGTTTTTAGAGATACGAGGTTCTCACAGGACAGAGATGTGCAAACTGTGATGATCTTATAGAATACGATGCTCTGCTAGATTAAACTGACCAACCGGATAACGTTGCGCTGCACACAGTCAATACTTTTACTTTTCATACTCTCAGTACATTTTGCTAATACTGCTTTTGTGTTGAATGCAGGACTTTTACTTGAAGAAGTATTGTGGCCGCAGCCCGGCCATGTTTTGGGTGGAAGGTCCATTCAAGAGGAACGTAAACGAGGCTGCGACTGTGGGACATTTATCATTCTACAGTATGGTCACCGGCGGGGAGTCCTCTGCTGATCCGGCTCTGGCTTCAGCTCACATGACTGGGCAGAAAGCACCCAGAAATGAGTCCATTGTTTTGATCTGGTTCACCTGATGAAGGCTTTTTACACTCATTAAACTCTGAGGCTCACTGGAGTGAGAGGTGCATGTACGATTTATATTCCACACAGGAGGAGAGACAACATCATCTCAGAAAGCTCATTCTGGCCAAATGAATAAGTCAAGGTAAACTAAATGAGCTGAACTCTCTTTTGTTCCGACTCTGATCTGTTTGCGTCGCGGGAGAGCTCCTGGATGACGTCATTCCTCGTGTTTACTGGCCCTCGTGCAGCACTCAACAGGCAGTTTGGCAGAAGCGAGAGCTGCTGGACCGGCGCGTTCCCGTCATCATGAGTGCGCGTTCCCGTCATCATTAGTGCGCGTTCCCTTCATCATGAGTGCGCGTTCCCTTCATAATTAGTGCGCGTTCCCTTCATCATGAGTGCGCGTTCCCGTCATCATTAGTGCGCGTTCCCTTCATAATTAGTGCGCGTTCCCTTCATCATGAGTGCGCGTTCCCTTCATCATGAGTGCGCGTTCCCTTCATCATTAGTGCGCGTTCCCTTCATAATTAGTGCGCGTTCCCTTCATCATTAGTGCGCGTTCCCTTCATCATGAGTGCGCGTTCCCTTCATCATTAGTGCGCGTTCCCTTCATAATTAGTGCGCGTTCCCTTCATCATTAGTGCGCGTTCCCTTCATCATGAGTGCGCGTTCCCTTCATCACGAGTGCGCGTTCCCGTCATCATTAGTGCGCGTTCCCGTCATCATGATTGCGCGTTCCTCCTCTCACTGCAGGTCCTTCATGTGAGGACATTTGTTTTCTTTTTTTTCTTTTTTTTTTGTGCTTACACAAAAAAAAAAAAAAAAAAAAAACATCTCAGCTTGAGTGGGAATGAAGACGTTTGCCAACATGTTTCATTCAACACGTGATGGAATGAATGGAACTGGTGGAAATAAACTTCAGATTGTACTCGTGTCTAGAATCCACTAAAGTTATGACTGATGATATAATATCCCCATAATAATTCGGGCTTTAACCGTAAAGAAGAAGAAGTTGAAGTGCGGTCCCTCCAACGTGTCCCTCCGCGAGCGACCCTCTTTTTGGGGTTGTGTGTCTACATCCACGGCCGCGACGCGACGGCGAGGAGAAGCAGCGGTACTCACCCAGCCATATCGAGTTGTGGAATATTCCGTTTTTGTATCCCCACGCCTGCGCCTCCTGCAGCAGGAAACCGAGTGTCCAGAGGAGAGCCAACACGCGCATCCTGCTGCTCTGCGTGCGCGCTGCTCCTCCAGATGTTCCAGGAGCTCGTGCCTCGGCCTGCCCCTGCGCGCCGGGCTTTATACTGCGGGAGGAGGGGCCGTCTCGCTCTCTGCTGCAGGTAGCGCACTTGGAGAAGTTGCACATGTTGCGCATTCATCTTGGCAGCGCGTGCTCTTCATGCTGGTTCTTCATTACAGGCTGGTATGGAATAGAATATGCGCTCTCCTGGTTTTAGTGATGCTTTAAACACGTTGGATGAATGGATGGATTAATAAAACACACACTCATTCCACATGTGTCTCTGCAGGAGCTGCGGCATCTGAAATGAACTAGGAGGCTAAAGGAGTTTCTTTTTTTCAACCAGGGGCAGAAAAAGGAACAGATGATGGGGTTTAGAGTTAAATACATCAAAGTGTAAATATGATTTGAGAGATGTTTGTAAGTTTACTGTACAAAAAGCTAAAAAATAAAAAGGGGGATTAAAAGAAGATGTGTTTCTATTGTAGGAGTTAAATGATGGAATAATGCTAACATGAATGTAAGGATGGTCAACTCGTTTTTGGTTTTCAAAAGGATAGTTTATCAAAACTAGTGTGATATCGTTTTCTTCTTCTTAATATCAAATTCATTATCTGATTTAATTGATAAGAATTTAAGATTAGTAATAAGATTAGATTTAAGATCAGTCTTTCGTGTTTCTGTATATTAGATTGTGGTGTGACTCATTGTATTGTATGGAATGATTGACTGAATAAAACTCAAAGGAAGAACAACTTTCATCTCAGAGTCCTTAACTTTCACTGTCTTTGGATTCTGGATTGATTGAGGCGTTTTCCTTCGAACGTCAAAGTGATAATATTGATAATGCAGCCCAGGACACTGGTTTTGCTCGACACCATGCGGGCCTTCACCCCAGATGTTGTGCGTCTCCCACGGCTTCAATGATGGGCTACACACCAGCAGGGAGGAACACACCAGGGACTGCTTCCAGAGGTTTTGGGGGCCGACACTGTACGTTCCCTCACAGAGACCCAAGAAGAGCTGGCCCAAAGCACTATGGTTTTATTAAAAAAATATATTATCAGTTAACTTTTCAAAAGGGTCAGTGTGCAGATGTGCACGGCAACAAATCAACTAAGCAACAATTCAAATACACATGTGGCAGTGAAGTCTTTTTTTCTAAATGTTCTGCCAATACTTTGATAATAAAAGCTGCTCTGATAAATTAACACTGAATGAAATGTATGATGTGAAATGAGCCGCTGGCGCAGACTCCTTGTTGTACTTTCATGGCCCACAACTTGTACCCAACAAGTAAAAAAACTACCAGAGATCCAAACATGACCACTTTGAGGTTTAACACTCGTGTAGTGAAGTTATATCTAGGACCCAAACGTCTGGATGCTGATTTTTTTTGGGTGGAGTCCATGGTGCTAATGATGTGGTGTTACTATAACGACAGCAGCGCATACAGTGCATTCTGTGTCCAGCAATGAGGTAATGCGTAAAACACATTATAGCCTTTTAAATGTGGTTCTCTGGGGAGAAAAAAAAAACACATTTAAATATTTAAAACACTGAATTTGTTGGTACAATATGTTTTATTTTTTTTCAGAAGGAAAAAGATGTGATGCCTCAGAGTGAACATGATATCTCTTTTCCTTTGAATCATAGGTTAATCTGAGAGGGCACACACACACACACACACACACACACACACACACACACACAATTGTCCTGAATCGGTTCCAGACCTGGGAGGAAATGATCTGTACTTCATTACTTCTCCCCAGCCTCTCCCTTTCTGTCCCACACGAGGAAAGTCCGTCTCAGACGCCGTAATTGCGACAGACTGTAAATTACCAGCCGCATGTTAACAGGAGACGCGTCATCATTTCCACGTGTCCCGCTGCAGTCTGTGTCACGATGAAACAACAATAAAAAGGCAGTAAATGATTTACACGACTGACATCACCGCGTCTGTCATGAGCAACACGAACATGTTGAAGCTACTCAAATTGGAGGAAGTCGACACACAAGAGGCGTTGTTTCTTGAACATAACGTACACGTTTGAGATATTACCTCCTTATGAAGTTGTTTTGTTCACAGTCAGTGGTCTGTTTTACATCAAACAGACATGGCGTCACATTTTAATATACATAGAGTCATTTTTCTGGCCGCCCGATGGCTCCGTTTTGCTCCACTCCTGAGGTAAATATCTGGTTCGCTAGCTGCTAAATGCGCCGCCATGTTCACAAGATAGTCACAGTTTTGACTCTCAATATATAAATGTACAAACATATATTTATATATACGTCAGTGTTTGTTCACAGTTTATTTCTGTTGCTAGCAAGCGGCCCAAAACATAACTTTTGTTGCCGGAGAACTACGGTGGCCTGCAGGTGACGTGAAGACGTGAAAAGGCTCTTTCTCTCTCTCTAGCGCCGGAGTTTGGTTTGTCCGTTCCGGGCTTCTGTAGAAACATGGCGGATGATGATTCATGATGATTTATGTTCCATTTATGTCCGTGTTTTTCTTTCCTTCTCTGATAGTTGGTTGTTATGCTGTTTTTGTGTTTCTATTTTAGTTATTTGTTGTTTTTTGTTGTCTAGTAATGAGAGGTAATGAGTCATTTGTAAAAACCTAAAATAAAATGATTGACAGAAAGAAACATGGCGGACTCCATGAAGAGGACTCGCTCCCTATGAGGATATTAAAGGTTCTTATAAACTGTCCTTAGTTTCCCTTGATTATAAACCAATGAAAACGCAGTTGTGAATATTCCATTTCTTTTTTTTGTCACTTACATTTTTATTCATTTAGATATATTAACATAAAACATGAATAAAAAAATGAGGTTTGTCAGACAATAATAAAAAAAACTAAAACAAAGGGAGAAATAATAATACAAATATATATATATAAAAAAAAAAAAGGGTAATACATTCACCACCCACCCGACACCCCTTTAATGATCTTTTACATGTAAATACACAGCTCTGATTACATGTACCTGCATTTTCCTGAACGAGTACTTGACCCTTCCTCTAATTTGTAATCAGATTATATTCCATTTCTGTTAATAGTTCTCCCTTCAAAATGAGTTTCCTTTACTCAGATTCACAAGAGCTTTTTTCTTCTTCTTCATAATCTTTCTTTAAACTTCATAGGATTCAGTTTTGTGGTCAAAAAAGTTCCAGATTTGTAAATCCTCCGCAGAACCACAGAGTTCTGGAGAACTTTACCCCCCTGAGCGTTGGGGGGTAAATGACGTGAGACCCTCGGCACACATGTAGGACACGTGTTCTATTGTTCAGTCTCTCTCTCTCTGGATGGATGGACGGAGAGAGAGAGAGAGAGAGAGAGAGAGAGAGAGAGAGAGAGAGAGAGAGAGAGAGAGAGAGCGGATAATGGAGTCTTTGTTCCAGGGCTGTTTTCTGTTTCTTCGCTCTCTCGGGGCTGCAGGCCGCTGACTTCTGGGATTGAACATCCTGGAACTGGCATGTGTCAAAGTGGAGCTGCTGCTGGTGGTCTATGACACACATGCACTCATCCGTGCACACACACACACACACACACACACACACACACACACACACACACACACACACACACACACACACACACTCTTATATTTACTGTAGAAGATCCCTCCTGCAGAGACAGTGACCTCACACACTCGTCGTGTTTCTGGTTAGCAGATCGTTCATAACTCCTCAAAATGTGCATGTTTTTGGTTTCACCGATCATATATATATATTTTAATACTAATACTCATTTTACATTTGAATGAAGCAATGATAATCAGACTCTCTGTAATGGATGAATACATCTGGTTTGTTTTACTTCAAAGTAAATGTGAACTTTTATATTTCAGTGTTTTACTCCACTGCGTATATCTGATGACTTTAGTGATAGTTACTTTGTGGATTCAGATTAATAATACTACATATAATCCATAAGTACATTTGGATGTATTGGATAAAGAAAGACAGGCTACCCAGCAGTATATGAGTTATTAAAATGAGCTCCGTCACAAGCTGCATCCTTGGAGAATAATAACATTAATATGTATATCCCAAATAAGATCTGGTGAATGCTGCTGTGCATAACATGTTTATTAAGTCCTTCATCTCGCATGAATCACAAATAATTTGTTTAACGACATATGTGGTTACTGACTAGTTCAACAAGTTCCTCATGATCGTCTGTAACAGTCATCCAGACGAAAGTTATTCTAACTAATTAACGATGTCATCATCTGCTCTTTGTGGTTCAGGCCACGTCCAACAGTTCCAATGAAAGTCTTTTAAATCTTTCTGTCACATTAAAGTGAGTGTGAGTTTGGAAGACAACGTGTTTAATACTCAAAAGCTTTCCCCTGACGTGGTTTATTATGATTTAAATGTGTGAAGTCAGAGACAAACAAAAAAAGTGAATGCACACAATGCTACTTCCTCTTCTCTGTATCGGTTGTGTTTTTAATGTTCGCCTCGTACTCGAGTTCACCGCCGACTCACTGAGCACCAAGTACTCAAGTACTGCACTTAAGTACAATTATGAGCTAATTAATACACCTGAGAGGCAAATATTCTACTAACTACGATGTCAAATACATTTAGTGACTTTGCAGATTTAGATTATGAATAATAACTAATAATAACAATATATTGTTATAGATCAAGATGCCGAGCAATAAATACATTAAAATGAGCTCTCACCTATATGAAGTTATGAACACATTAATCAAAATCCTGTCATATAATATATATGATCTTGAAATTGTCTATTTGCATAATAAGTACTTTAACTGTTAATATTTTAAGAATATTTTGATGCTAATACTTTATTACTTTTACAAGTTTACAAGGACTTGTACTTCTACACTGGTGTGTCTTTTTATTTAAGTCATTTTGGATTATATTTGATCAATATTTTCATAATTAATGAACCTTTATGATGCTTCTCCTTTGAGGAGGAAACCGTCTCAGTGATGAAGTGCTGCCGCCACCTGGTGGTCACAGACTAAAATACTAAAAGATCCTTTACTGAAGTAAACGTACCAACACAACAAAGTCACAAAGTAACAATACAACAATGTAACAATAAAACAATACAACAATGTAACCATACAACAATGTAACAATGTAACCATACAACAAAGTCACAAAGTAACAATACAACAATGTAACCATACAACAATGTAACAATGTAACCATACAACAAAGTCACAAAGTAACAATACAACAATGTAACCATACAACAATGTAACAATGTAACCATACAACAATGTAACAAAGTAACCATACACCAATGTAACAATACAACAATGTAAATATGTAACAATATAACAATACAACAATGTAACAATGCAACAATGTAAATATGTAACAACACTCAATAGCAAGCACAAGTCCTTCTCTCAAAGCTGCAGCTTTAAGAATGCCTGAAACACACAATCTTGGTTCTCAACCTGTTTTCAGTGATGCTCACCTGTGAAATATGTTTTCAGCAAAGTAACCCAACCAGTGGAAAAGATGTAATACACAGCGCTGTGCCGTCAGTGTCTGATTTAACAGAATATATACAATTATCTTCATGAACTTACACTTATATGTTATTGAATATTTATTAAATAACTCTTTTTAAAAGATTTTTGAATGGATGCTAATCTTTTATATATATTTTTAAAATCTCACGTATCCCCATTTGAGAACCACTGGTAGACTGATGTTACCTCATGAAGGTCTTATGAAGGCATCAGTATCACAAGGAGACTGGTTCATAACCAGTTACAGTTCTCCCCAGTAACTTTAAGAAAGAGTTCAGTCTTCTGAATGATGTCCATGTTGTGTTCATGTGGAGGAAGAGCTGACGGGAACTTGGGTTTCCTGATCGGCCGATAAAAAAAAGTTGTTCTGAAACGTGCAGTGAGATGACAGTACATGTGTGAGTAATGCAGACTGTGTCCCAGTAACATGGGTTACTCAATGTGGATCAGACATGTGAAGCCCTCTTGGGCCTCTAGAGGGAGACATCGCACTGTTCCTGGTAAAGAAGCTCTTTTTCATTTGACAACCAGGGCTACAGCCGGTCTCCTCAAGTCTCTTATGAAGAGGAAGTTGTTCTGCAGTCCCAAAGCTCTTATTGCTGCGAGGAGGGAGGAGCGAGGAGGGAGGAGAGAGGAGCCAGGAGCCAGGAGCCAGGAGCAAGGAGCCAGGAGCCAGGAGCAAGGAGCCAGGAGAGAGGAGCCAGGAGGGAGGAGCAAGGAGAGAGGAGAGAGTAGAGAGGAGCGAGGAGCCAGGAGAGAGGAGCCAGGAGCCAGAGGGAGGAGCCAGGAGAGAGGAGCCAGGAGGGAGGAGCAAGGAGAGAGGAGCAAGGAGCCAGGAGCAAGGAGCAAGGAGCAAGGAGCCAGGAGCCAGGAGCCAGGAGGGAGGAGCCAGGAGCAAGGAGCCAGGAGGGAGGAGCAAGGAGCCAGGAGCAAGGAGCCAGGAGCAAGGAGCAAGGAGCCAGGAGCCAGGAGGGAGGAGCCAGGAGCCAGAGGGAGGAGCCAGGAGCCAGGAGGGAGGAGCCAGGAGAGAGGAGAGAGGAGCGAGGAGCCAGGAGAGAGGAGCCAGGAGCAAGGAGCCAGGAGAGAGGAGCCAGGAGCAAGGAGCCAGGAGAGAGGAGCCAGGAGAGAGGAGCCAGGAGAGAGGAGCCAGGAGAGAGGAGCAAGGAGCCAGAGGGAGGAGCCAGGAGAGAGGAGCAAGGAGCCAGAGGGAGGAGCAAGGAGCCAGAGGGAGGAGCCAGGAGCCAGGAGAGAGGAGCCAGGAGCAAGGAGCCAGGAGAGAGGAGCCAGGAGGGAGGAGCAAGGAGAGAGGAGCCAGGAGGGAGGAGCAAGGAGAGAGGAGCCAGGAGAGAGGAGCCAGTAGCCAGGAGCCAGGAGAGAGGAGAGAGGAGCCAGTAGCCAGGAGCCAGGAGAGAGGAGCCAGGAGAGAGGAGCCAGGAGGGAGGAGCAAGGAGAGAGGAGCCAGGAGGGAGGAGCAAGGAGAGAGGAGCCAGGAGGGAGGAGCAAGGAGAGAGGAGCAAGGAGAGAGGAGCCAGTAGCCAGGAGCCAGGAGGGAGGAGCAAGGAGAGAGGAGCCAGGAGAGAGGAGCCAGGAGAGAGGAGAGAGCAGGGATCTCTGAGGAGTCCTCTGACAACTAGTTAGCTCGCTAGTAAACATGTGAGTAACACTTTGTGAAGGAATACAACTTTTTATTCCCGTTTCCTCCTCTTACAATGTATTTTATTCTTATTAATTTAGTTATTTTAATTCACGTGAGCAAGCATCATATTGATTAAACTATTTGCATTTTTAACTGAGCAATAGTGTGCTGCTTAATTTCAAATCTGAGTTGACTAATTCTAAACCTAGTTTTTGCTGAACTCTGATTGGATACTCATCGTATATTAAAGTGATCCTAAACCTCAGGAGGAAAGAACACAGAAACAGTCATCCACAGAGACAGAAAAGGAAAACCCACAACAAGTGTGTTTCACAGCAAACCCTGAGATCAGACCGACAATGACGGCGTTCAGCAGCAGGAGGTCAAAGGTCAAAACACTGTGACTTTCCCCACAGTGTTATTCTACACGCTTCACGGAGCTTTTGTGACGCCTCAGCGTGTCGCATGTGAGGTCAGAGCGCCTCAGAGCGGCGCTCATGCAGCAGGAGGGCGTCATTTACATCATGAAGAGGCCGATGCTCCTCTTCCTCCTCTTCCTCCTCCTCTTCCTCCTCCTCTTCCTCCGTTGTGCTGGCTAAAAGATAAGCTTTAGTGTAAAAAAAAAAAATGCAAAATTAGCCAGATTTTTTTTACCACATGCCCCCTACATTTCCTTTACTTCCCTTTAGTTTACTGTCATCTTGCATTTCTGCATTCAAAGACAGACTAAAAAAAGATTTAAAATGTTGTCTAAAGGATCAAATGCATTAATTAGAGTCGTTTGATTTAAAGTTGACACAAAGTGAGCTTTGGTGAATATAAACTGAACATTTGTTTGTTTACGAGAAAGCTTAGCAGGGCACCTTTTATTACCAATTCCTCTTAAAGGGACAGTGTGTTGGATGTAGTGCCATCTAGTGGTGAGGTTGCAGATTGCAACCACCGGAAGAGTCCTCCGCTCACTCCTCCCTTCCCAAGCGCGTCAGAGAACTACGGTGGCCTTCAAGTCACATTAAAACATGAACGCCTCTAGAGTCAGCGCTTGTTTGTCCTTTCTGGGCCACCGTAGAAGTAGGACGGCGCAACATGTAAATATCAATTCAATTTAGTTTATTATGTATAGCCCCAAATCACAAATTACAAAAGAGGCCCTGCTCCCTGTGTAGATATGAAGGGCTCATTCTAAGATAACAAACACACACGTCTTAGTTTGAGGCATCAAAGGCAAATTAAAACATAATTACATTTTATTAGGATCCATTTTTGCTAATAAATTCTATACACTGGTCCTCTAAGTAAAAATGTAACAGACTTTAAATTGTAAAGGAGCGTTTTATCGTAATATTTTTAAAAAAAATTGAAAGAAAAAAACAATCTTCCTTTTACAAATGAAAATTTGAATTCTTAAAACAAAACTTTTTTTTTTTTTAGATCAACACACTTGAGAGGTTTTGCTGCTACAGCCTCATTTAATAAGCTAAAAATAAGTTATTCTATTCACCGACTTTATGACTTTGAGTGAAATATTTGAATGTTTTCTCCACGATGATCATTATCTTGATCCCAAAGTGTCAACAATTCATTTGTTTTTTATATCCTGAAAGCTTCATTTTCAATACCTGAGGCTGAGGAGAACCTGAACGAATGAAACGATGCGTGAATGGAAAAGATGCTGCGTTGAGGAAATAAAGCGGAAGTTTGGAAGAACGGAATTTTTCTTTTTCCTTTTAAACGGGAACGACGACAAATAAAAAGGAACTGAGATTAGTATTTAAAAGTGAAGAGAGTTTTCTCAGACGGGTGTGAAAAGTGTGAGTCAAGGAAGTGTGACATCATCTGTGTGTACATTAAAACACAGAATACACACACAAGTACGATGGCAGTTAAACGTTAAGGTAAACGTTTTCAAAAGGAAGGTTTTCTTTAATAAAACTATTCAGCTCCTCACTCCTTGGTGCCACTTCAGCAACTGATAATGAGACATTGATTCTGGCCTCTGGACACCAGCGGGGTTTATTTTCCTCCTACAGACGGATTTAACTTGATCTCTGTGACTTCACCAGCATGTCAGACTCTCCCTAAAGATGTATGACTCACCTCGAGCAGGAACCACAGAACAAACATGCACTTGTTCCACCGCACAGCTGTAGTTCCCTCTGCCGACACCAGGCGGCCGCACACGGTGGGTTTTCATCTCCTGGGATTTCCAACGTGTGAACAAGTTCTAGAAGACCAAAAAGTGGTGGAATTTCCTCAACAACCCACAATAGAACATGCAAATTATTTTATTTATTATATATATATATATATATATATATATATATATATATATATGTGAAGAAGAATCTCTAAATGTGTACTCTGTTGTGTACATCTGTTGCATTTACAGATTAATGTACGGACTCACAAAATTAAGTAAAAACACTGATTTCAGATGCAACATTTGTAGCCTAGAATGAGAGTATTTATAATTCATCCAGTAAATTTGAAATCTAATAATAAATTGTTGAGATATTTTCTTTCTTTCTTTATTTGACAGTCAGTGGTTGACGTCATACAGATGTTGAAAGAACTGCTGCTTCAAAACATATGGGACTAAATCATAGTTAGACGTCACTGTGATGTTCTGCACCTTTGATGAGGACATTTTCTCTTGTTGAACATTAAATACCCATATACTAAAGCTTTTATTCTGTCATTATTAAGCTGAGTGTATCTTAGTTATTCATAACAGAAGGGGACTAAAAAAGGCAACGTTGAGCCCTGAATATACAACAATCCAAAGCAAGCGACTGAAAGCGTAATTAAAGGGTTGTTCTGTAAACACGTCAGCGCCAGTAACGATGGTCCCACTGGGCGGGGGTCCCCACTGGGCGGGGGTCCCCACTGGGAGGTGTACAGTTACCGCATCGGCCTCCAGGATCACACGTCAGACATGTGCCAGCGCGGGTTAGTGGGCCAAACAGATGTTTTACTGCAGGGTGCAGACACAGACACACACAGACACACACAGACACACACAGACACACACAGACACACACACACACACACACACAGGCAGAGTCATGTTTAAAATTAGACCCCGCCCCCAAACGCAGCCTCTGTAAGTACGGACCGCACGACTGAGCCAAACACAACAGACCTGCCGACCTCTTTGACATAAGCAGATTTATTGTTCTTGCTCCGTGTGTGTGGGTGTGTGGGTGTGTGTGTGTGTGTCTCTACACAAACATGAAGTGGTGCGAGTCCGTTCATCCGTGTGAAAATGTTCACGCCTGTACAGGAAGAAGAACTAAACGTGTGTTTTGAGCTGAAAAAGGTGGGCGAGTTTTAGTAAACTGTGCCGAGACACACGGACTGAAAACATTTTCATTTGGCACCGAATGTACATACATACCCTCGTTATTCACTCTCACACACACACACACACACACACACACACACACACAGGACGCTCTTCCTTTGAGGTTTCCTCCCCCAAAGTCTCCTCCCAGTCCCACAGCCTCAGTCCCGTCTGCCCAAAACCCACAAGTACTGCATGTGTTTGTGTTTCCAGGTCTGGAGGAGATCTCCTCTGCCTCTCCTCCTCATGAAGGAAGCAGATCCACCATCACAGGAGCCGGCTGTATGGAGTCCAGACTGTGAGGCGTTCTAGTCATATTTACTATATTTATATGTATTTTTAAATCCAACGCAAAGACCGAAAACCAACAATGATCCGAACCAACTAACAAGAATTGTCTGTGTTATTCAAAGCCTGATGAAGCTCCTTTAGAGACACAATGAGCACTGAAACTATTTATTATTTTCATTTGAGATTAATCTGCCTCTTATTTTCTCGATTAATCGTTTGGGTCACAAAATGTCTCAAATTAGTAAAATATAATAAAGCCTGTCACAATATCCTAATGCCCACAGTGACGTCTTCATCGTGTTTGTTTAGTCGGACCAACTCTCCAAAAATCACACATATTACATTTGCAATAGAAGCAGAAATAATGACTTTGGAGAAAAAACAAACAAAAGAGTCAAATGATTAATCCGTTATTAAAAAAATAGCTGCAGATCAACTGAGGGAAACCTCCGGGTCCGAGCGCCGCAGACAACTGAAAGAATTGAGAGACGACCACATTGTTGGTTTTGCTCTTCGGATTTGTAAAAAAAAAAAACAAAGACAAATATAGATCAACACCAACCTCACTTTAATGTTGTGTTCAAAGCCTGGGGGGAGAGTTGGAAATCCTACAATTCAGACTAACAGAAGGGAGTGCAACTGTAACACACACACACACACACACACACACACACACACACACACACACACACACACACACACACACACACACACACACACACACACACACACACACACACAATAGAAGACACTTTTAATCTTTACTTGCCTCTTAATATTCTCTGTGCAAAATGAAGAAGTCTATTGCTTAGTAATAAATGTTAGTAGTACCACAACGTCATCACAGCCACCTTCAGAAATATGTGCTTTTTTTTTTAATAATCCTGTGCATTTCAAATGATCCGATGCGGAGTGGAATTTATTCAGAGTCCTGTTGGGTGCAAAGTTTATACACAAAATAGTGTTTATAAAAATAGACAAATATAAGCCAATGTCCCGCCCGCTCTGTGCAAAGAGTGAATGGTTTTATGTGTTTGGAGTCGTGGTTTTCATGAGAGTTTGTTTATTTTGTGTAACTGCAGACAAACTCACCGCTAACGCTACTCTCTCTCTCTCTCTCTCTTTCTTTCCCTCTCTCTTTCTCTCTGAACAAGACAGAGGAGGTCACGCTTCGTTCTTCTTCCACCGACACACACAGATGAAGAAAAACAAGAAGTCACATCATCTCGGTGGAAGGCTTGAATCTCCTGCGTAAAGATACAAAAAAAAAAAAAAAAAAAAAAAGGCCACAGACCCCCATCCCCTCCACCGGAAAACAGTCTAGTTCATTTCTCGTCTTTCGTCCGGTGTGAAGCGAGTGTTCGAGTCCCCGTCCTCCAGGGTTCTGTTCGTCGGACCGGTCCTGCCGCGCCCCCCCACCTCCTCTGACGCCAAAGGGATCAGTGGACGTCTCCGTTGAAGGACTTCCCGTACACGTTGAAATCCGTTTCCACGAAATGTGTCGACGTGGGCTGCTTGTACAGCGGGTTGGAGGCCTGAGGAGACAGAGCCACACAAAGACACCGCATGAGGGACGAGACCTCCGAATGAGGAAGTGCAGGGGTCCAAATCAGGGACGGAGAGCCTGGAACGTGTGGCGAGGATACGTAAAAACAATGTACCGTAAAAGTCGGGTTACACGCCGCTCATGCTAGTTCCCCCGCTAGCGCTCCGCTAGCGCTCCGCTAGCTCCCCGACAACCACTGGAGGTAGCGGGACCAGGCCCGGCTCGACACCCGACTTGGGCAGAGGGGACGCGGGCAGTAGCAGCAGCAGCGCTAGCTAGCAGCAGCAGCACTAGCTAGCGCTGCTACTAGCTTGCTACAGCGGGACACTGACCGGAGGTAGGAGCGGCTTGTAACCCGACTTTTACGGTAATCGGATTACAGATACATTTACCGTACTTTTCGGGTTACAAGCCGCTCCTACGGCTGATCAGTGTCCCCGCTGTAGCAAGCTAGTAGCGCTGCTAGCGCTTCTGCTGCTACCGCCCGCTGCTGCTGCTACTACTACTGCCCGCGTCCCCTCTGCCCAAGTCGGGTGTCGAGCCTGGTCCCGCTACCTTCGGTGGTTTTCAGGGAGCTAGCGGAAGTTAGCAGAGAGCTAGCGGAAGTTAGCAGGGAAGTGACGGAGCGCTAGCAGGAGCCCCAGCTGGCTACAGCGGGGAGCTAACGGGGACACTGACCGAAGGTAGTAGCGGCTTGTAACCCGAAAAGTACGGTAGTAATAATGGGTTCAAATGTGACAATACATTTTAAAACAGAACGATAGACCGCCATGCAGATACGCACACATTGCAACAAAATGGCCGACAAAAGTATTGTAAAAAATACTTTCGAGAGGCACTGATACAACTGTATGGTTGTTTACGTGGGGGTCCCTTTGTTTGTCTACAATGAAAACAAGTTTGGTTCTTGTCGATGCATTAAACTATTCCAAAGCTACTTGACATGCATCTCGTGTGTTTTCTCCTCACCATCTCGTATCGGGCCCGTGAGCGCGCGCTCTGGAAGTGTGCGAACTCTCTGCGGTCGTGCACGGTGATGGCCAGCTTCCAGACGGCGAGCAGCACCACGCCCACCAGCAGGATGCTGCCGACCACGGCGAGCAGCACCATCATGGCGTCCGGCCCGCCGCCGCACTCTGAACACGGGAAGAGACAAAGTCAGGACTCAGATTTACATCATTCACCAATGGAGGGCCAGTCGAAAAATATCCTCCCTTAGTTTAAGGTCGCCCAGAAACGTCCCAAACACCGTAGAGTAAGTCAAACCGAGCGGGGGGGGGGCGGGGCCTCTGCACGTAAAGACACATAAGTTATGATTGAGAGGGATCGTTTACATTTTGGTGTTTTCATATTAACTTTCTCTGGATGTTTATTGCTCGTTGGACTCATGATAACTGTGTAAACATGAACCTGTGTGTGAACGAGAACGTCTCGCCGCCACAAGGTCATCGATGACAACGGGAGAGGGTCAAATCATTTGTTAAACAATAGCAACAATTTAAATGAATGGTTATACAGTTAGGCTCTGTGAATACATCTAGAATTATATCACAAATCAAATTGCAGTCAGCGGGATAATTTCAACATAATTATAAAGTGTAGTTTATGTTGAGTTTTCAAACTCAAAATTGAAAAACTGGACTACAGCGGATTAATGTCACATGACAGGTCACATGACAGGTCCCTCGTTCAAGCCGCTTAAGAAGGAATCCGTTTGTGTGACTGCTTCTCGCATTAAGTCTATTGTTCTTAAAGAAAATCTGACTCATTGTGTCTTTAAGTTTGCACTTAATCATCAAATGCATCATTTATGGAACAAAACACACAGAAAAATCTAAATCTACAATAAACATTTTTCCTTTATATACAATAATGGGAGAGTAATG
>JBAMJR010000013.1:242500-262500 GCA_038501785.1 Myoxocephalus aenaeus
GAGGAAGCAGAGGACGCCGTGTTCTCAAATAGCTTCTTTCATCTTTATTCACGAGCTCCAAAGCACTCAGAGAGCACAGATATATATATATATATATATTTTTTTTTTTTATGTACGTCAGCTGTCAAAAGATGCCCCACCGCGCTCCATCACAACACTGAGAAAACGCAAAGAAAACAAATAAACTGCATTTAAAGGCATCAAAAAAATATGTTGTATTTGGTTCATGCTGGAGACAAAGAGCCTTGGATACATCACACACACTGAGGGGGCAGCAGAAACTATAATGCGTCTCCACAATAAAAGAGGCGAAGCATCATTGATGATTATCTAAATCTTAGATAATAGATAATTTTTTCCTCCTCTCCTGTCGGGGAGCTTTATTCATCTACTTTTCATGACTCATTAAAACCCCCCACTGCTTCCAGATACAAAGAAAACACCCCTCATAGTTGCGTTAATCGCAGCGAGGCTCATTCGCCTTTAAATATGTGTAAAAAGCACAGAGAGCACAGATGTGCAATCGGCTCGGGACGTGCAGTCAGTTTCCCTTCTCGTCTTATTTGTGGAGGTTTAATTTGCCACCGAGTTGTCAATTTATGAGATAAATCTATTTAAAAATCAACACGTCATGCAATAAATCCTCCCCTTCATGAACGCGACACATCTGACTTTTTTTTAAAACCTTCTAACTAAACATGCTGTAGTAAAAGTGGAGGTAAAAAAAAATATACAAATCAAGCAGAAACACTGGTTTACAGTTACGCCTGTGTGTCGTAATATTGACGACACGATACGTTGATGAACCCTAATGATCCAGTCTGGTGGATAAAGAGCCGTGTGTGTGTGTGTGTGTGTGTGTGTGTGTGTGTGTGTGTGTGTGTGTGTGTGTGTGTGTGTGTGTGTGTGTGTGTGTGTGCGGATGCCCTTACTCCGTCCTCACAGAGGACTCCTCTCTCTGCTCGGCGTTTAACCCGCGACCTCAGAGGGCGAGCGAGCCGAGGGACGCTGAACTTCAAACGCCGTTCATTTCTCGGGGGGGTCAGCGACGGCGCGAGAGTTATCTGGACGACTGTCTTTTACGACTCGCTCATCAAAAAGCCCAGATAAGCCCCGAAGTGAGCGAGTTATGCGAGGGGGGCGGGGCTTGACCTTTGTCTGTCATCGCTGTGGATTCCTCGTTTCAATGTCCCCGCCTCTTTCTCTCCTCTTCTCACGCAATGAACACACCCGCTTTCCGCCGAACAAAACGACACAAGCGTCACAAAAAACACAACTGATGATACCCAAACGTGTGTGTGTGTGTGTGTGTGTGTGTGTGTGTGTGTGTGTGTCTTTACCTTTTGGTGCCGCAGGCGTCGGGGCAGGTGGGGCATTTCTCGCAGGTGTCCCCGAAGGCGCCGGGCTCGCTGCACTGGCAGCGGCCGCACACGCAGCCGCCGCGCCCGCTGCACATCTGCCCGTCGTCCGCCACGCAGCGAGACGTCTCCGTGGAGCAGTTGCAGTTGTCGCCCACGTAGCCGGCGTGGCACTTGCACTCGCCGCAGTGACATTCTCCGTGACCTTGGGGGGAGGGGGGGGAGAGGAGGGGGAGGGGCGTCAGCGGTGGTCACTATGGAGGGATCTGATGCGATGATGATCCTGGCAGCTGCTGTGGATTTAGATTAAAAACCAAGATGGCAGATTGCAAACTCTCGGCGTTGTAAATGTTCGGTGTGCTGCAGGGATTTGCTCCCATCCGACGTTTCAATAAATCCTAAAAAAGGCGCTGGACTGGGGGTTGAGGTCAGGACCAGTCAAGACCTTCCATTAAACCAGTTAGAGTTTCATCTGTTTCACATCCTGCCTCTGGTCTTCCTCCCTGCTAATTGATGAAATGTATGCTAGCCTTTCATCGGCTCCTGATTTAAATCTCCATTGAACACTTTATACATTTCTAAGTTATTTAACTTTTATTGTGTGTGTGTGTGAAAAGTGCAGCACAAATGATGTCTGACTGATTGCAGCCATACGACTCATTTTAAGTGGAACTAAGGAGCTGAACACAAACATGACCTCAAGTACACAAGATGACGAGGTCGTCCAGATACACTGGGCCATACATAGTGTACGACACACACACACACACACACACACACACACTCCGTTTCCTCTCCCTGACCTTCCTTCGCAGCAGCTGGAGCTTCAGCTCCTCCACAGCGAGTAAAGCGCCGCACTCATTAACTTGTTCTCCGCACCGGAAACCGCTGCAACAGGAGGAGAGTCTCCCGGAGGCCGACCGCGCCCCGCCGGGTCTCGTTTTTTAAACTCCCCGCTCGCCCCGGGGTCGTCTGCGTGACCCCGGCCCGCCACTCTCCGGACGAGAGGGGCGGACGGCCGCTTGAGTTTCACACCGCCAGTTCCACAAAGACCTCATTCACGAGGCCGCTATCTCTGAAGATAAAGGGAGCGGGCGGAGAGGAGACGTCCGCACGTTATCAACGCGGCTCAAAGACAAGAATCCCTGCACGTGCAGAACGAGAGCAGGAGGAAGAGTCAGTAGTGCGGCGAGTCAAATGAAATGAAGGATTTGTCAATGAAATAATTGTTTGTTGCAGCCTTTTCATCAGAGACTATAACTATGCTAGTTGTGTAATGGTTGATTTTACTTTCGTTTTTAACCGGTTAAAGTGCCGTCGAGAACCTTTGAAAGCGCTGTACAAATAAAACGTCTTATTATAATAGACTATATAAGTTTCCAGAGGACCGTTATGGGTCCTCCTGCAGCAACATTCTTCTAATTCCCTCTCACTTTCTCCTGATTTTCCACTCCAGATGCACCAAACATTCTTAGCATCCAAATCTGCTCCGAATCAGGTGTCCGTGATAATGAACCTCACGTGATCATAAATTGTGATCCACTAACACGTGATTTTCCAGAGCGTCATTACTGTCGTTACAGGAAAATAAAAATAAAAAAAAAGCATCAAAGAGCAGAATGAAACCCATTCAGAAGCTGAACCCGGGGAATGTCATCCAAGGGGTTTTATAGTCTTAATTAGACCAGTATTTATTTATTAATCTAATCATTATAATAATAATAATCTTGATTATATGATAGTCATGTGTTTTTATTGCTTAAACCTAAAATCTTTGCTTTAGCCTGTGATGGTAAAAGTTTCTCTTCAGAGAAGAAAGAAAGAAGAGAAATAACGACATTCTGTGAACATGAACAGAAATAAGAAAACTTTAGTTCTTATATCACGTCCTGCGTGAGGTCCAGTGTTTGTGTCATAAATCTTTTGGAGGACAAACAACAATAAACTAATAACTGCCACATTGAATTACACGTTCTAACCCCTTTTAAAAGGAAACACATTGGAGGACAGAACGATGATCTAAGAGCGGCGAAGACGAGTGACATCACCGCTGGTCTGTGGCTCCTCCCCCTTCTGTCCAACACGCAGAATCGGCTGCCACTCAACGTGAAGAAAAAAAAACAAAAAAAACAAACAGCTGATTAAACCCAGATCCTCAAAGAGGTCACGGAGGCGAAAACAAACGGGAACCATCCAGTCATGAAGCGTGGTCACGCCGTCTGGAGTCACAGACGCGCGACACATTCTCTGTATTAACGTTTCCCCTCTTGATTACGCAATATTTAATATAACTTTTTTTTTTTTTTTTTTTTAAAAGGTGGAAAAACAAACCGATCAAAGGAATCCTGAGTCTAGAGCACCACTCCCAGTCCTCTTGGCATGTGGCTGAGTCACTGTACCACCACTGGGATCGCGGCCCTGAATGACTCCGCTGCTCGAGCATGCAAGCCGCCTCCTCCTTTTGTTTTGGTTTTTTGGTGAGAGTTTGAGGATAAAAGATGTGAAAGTGCAGCTGCTCATTGTTCAACAAGTCCTGACGAGCTGCTCCCAGGTCTGCCGTCTTCAAACCTTCCTCTCCGTGTTCGTGTTCGTGGTTTCACTGCCTTGTAGTTTGGGACAAAACTTTAAAAGCTGCAGAGGGTTTTTGGTTCTACTTTGATCTAATCCCTTGGGTTATTTCACAGGTACGAAAGCAGGTTAATACACAGCAGTCAAATAAATGCTCTCATCGGCAGCTGTGTTTAGAAAAAGCTCTGATGAACCCACTAAAGAACACGGACACAGTTATAAATAATCAGACTTCCAGCCAAGTGAAAAACTAATTAAAAAAAAATAAAAATCAATTAACGTGTCAGAACTACTGCACACATGCAGACGTACATGTGGATGCACTCTTATCTTCTTATTACGCCAAGAAAAAAAACCCATACATGATCATGTTATACTCATTTCTGCGCACTGCACCTTTAATGCATGTTTTAAAGCGACACAAGTTCACATTGGAGTCATGTCCATTCTCTGCATCAGAAACAGGGACTTCAATTACTTCCACTGATTTTTTCTGGAGGGATTCAGACTATGAGAGTCCAGAATAATGTCCTAAATGAGAGATCCTGACATATTATATTCATACTATTTAAACAGCTCAGGTTTCATCACTGCGTGAGTTAACGTTCTCCATCAAGTCATATTATAGTCCGGTACCGCCTCAGAGAATACCAGCACTTCCCGAGCGAGGGTCCGATAACCACGGCCTCGGCCATCCAGATGTTTGGAGCAAGTGCGCCGGCTCTTTTCTTTCCTCCCGTCATTCCTTTGTTGTTATTGAGCTGCCGAGTCGCTCCACTTCTTTTCATTGCGAGTCGCCGCTCGACAGTGAGATTAAACACCGCTCGTGATAAACGCAGCTGTGGCAGAGGAGGAGGAGGAGGAGGAAGAGGAGGAGGAGAGATGGAATGCGTTCAGAGCTCTGACCTTCCTCCTTTCACTTGCAACTTTTCCATGACGTTCCTCCAGACATGCAGTCAGCCTGCACGAGCAGCCAAGAGGGGCTGAAGTGACACGGGAGGGGAAAGCTGTTAAAAGACGCTTCAGACGGTTTCTCTTCCCTGAATTATGCAGCTTTTCAAAAGCATCCACAGCCGACGCTGAGGGAACACAGATGAGCCGAGCACGGCTCTGTTCTCCTGCTCCCTCCAGTCTTTTAGTCGTGGATAAACACACGCGTGCACTGCAAAAACAGCCCTTCTAGAAAGAAGCAAAAAAGTATTATATTCAATCAAATCATCCTATATCAAGCAAAAAAAAATCTGCCAATGGGGTGAGCTTTTTTTGCTTGACAAGATTTCTTAAAATGAGCCCAAAATTCTTGGCTCTGAAAGACTAAAATGAGACTTTAAACCTGACAGAAAATCTTAAATTAACCCGAATTCTTCTAAAACAAGCAATGCCATGCAGTTTTCATTCAGCATGGTTATTTGTATTATGTTGTGTGTTGTATAGACAAGTCTGCTGTCATCTTAATATGTTAGATATGAAGCAGCAGGTTCTGCCCTGCAATGAAAATAATAATAATACAAAAAAACTTTAATTGTCCTTGTTTCATGGCATTCTTAAATTGAGAAGTTGTGCAAATGGTCTTACTCTTAAAATAAGGCAAATAATCTTGTCACTGCACTGGGTTTTATTGTAAAACATTTTTATACTCAGTTTCTGGTTCATTCTAGCTCAAAATTAGCTGGTATATCTTATATAAGGCATACTTTCTTAAAATGAGATAATTTTTCTAATCAAAACATGCTTGACAAGATTAATATTCGTTTTGGGCAAAAAAATAAGACTTATTTTCTTGATACAAGGCTTTTTTAACTTTCTTGAAATTCCTTTTTTGCAGTGTGAGGCTGCGTGAGCAACTCAGGCCTCACGCTGCTCGCCTCCTCCGCTGAACGCCTTACAGATTCACAGAGTTAATTCACATCCAGAGCTCACGACCGAGGAGAAAGATGAGAAAAAGGAATGAGGAAAAAAGAGAGAGAATGGTCCTTCGTCTTCGTCGCCTTCCAGTGCTTCACAATAAACCACCGACTTAAAAAGAGCGCATCGATTAACAGTGGGAACAAGTTATATAATAATATGTTGAGATGTTGCAATACATGCTTTTTCATTCCCGATACGTACGCTTTAACAGTGCGTTAAAAACAACAAGTAAAAATGTATATATTGCATAAAACATCTCCTTCAAACAACTGCATTTATTCAAGATTCTTTGCCTACGCCCGATACTCATTTTTACTGAATAGAGCTTGAACGCATCATAAAGCAAGTCAATGCTTTGGAGGCATTTCCTTTGCCGGTATCAGAACAATCCTAAAAAGAAAAAAGTGTGTGGATGAAGATCGTTCTGCATATCCAGGACGCTGATGAAGATCATGTGGCGCGATGGAAAGCTGCACAACGGCTACTAAATGGACCATGAACATGATCCGAGTTACACTTCTACATGTGAGATTATTGATTTCCACACCAGTTAAATGTGAGGAACAGCTTGAGGAGAACAAAGATCTGAGATGACTCTCCCTCCTCTCCATCCCAGCTAGTGAAGCCTCTTAAAAAAAAAAAAAAAGGCACAATTATGGGCTCAACGATGTCGTTTTCACTAAACCAAACCAGCTCTAGTTACAGTCCAGAGGCATTTAAACGCATTCCCACATTCTCTGCCTGGAGACATGCTGGATTTCAACATCGCATTTAAAAAAAAAAAAAACAGGCTTATGTAAATATTTGGGGATTATATGAAAAAGGAAATGAGCCGTTGGGTTATTTTAAGAAGCACAGCTGTATCATGCAAATGTGCAAAAGCTGAACTCAAAGCTGCCTTTTTTTTTTTTCCACGGAAGCATTTTCAAATAAACAAAATGTTCCCAGAGCAAATTGCGTCGGACATCTGGGAGCGACGGACCTTCGTGCACTGGGAATGCGGCGTCTTGATGGCATGCGGTGGAACGGAGGGTGTTGATGTTGACGGACACACACACACACACACGCACACACACACAGAGAAACAGCGACTTCCTGTCGGGGCGGTCAAAGAGCTTGCCTGTGGCCCGGCGGCTGCGCCGTGTTTGTGTGCGTTTGGAAAGAAAACATGGCCTCCATCCTCTCACGTCTCCGGTTGCAGAGTGAAAGCTTTGCCCTATTTCCAGCGCTCAGCTGAAGCCCGGTGGAAAAATCGGCAGCGAATATATGAAATACTTGCGGGCGCACCCCTGGCTCGCCGGAAAAGAAAGAGAGTCTGAAGATGAAGAAGCCGAAAAAGGCTTCATTTCGCCACCTGTCAGTTTCCTGTGGGAAACCTTACACCACATTATTGGAATGCCTGCATATGATCTTTAAAATAATGTTGCTACAAAAATATGAATGAAGGCGAATGCTGTGGTTTTACAGTGATTTAAATACACTGGGAGATATTTGGCGGTCCTCTCCTGAGAAAATACAAAGGTCTTTGACTGAAACACGATGCGATTCCATATCATTTGGAACTAGATGAATAATAATAATAATAATAATAATAATAATAATAATAATACTTCAATCTTATATAAGTACTCAAAGACGCTATACATACATATTTTGTGATCTACACAAATCACAGCCTTCTTTTAACCTTCTTGTACCCTCTGAGGTCATGGTTGATGGGAAAGTTTCATACTTTTTGTCTGCGCTGAAGTCTTTTGCAGTGGAATTCGATCGACTTTGTGACGGACAAGAAGGTCCAGCCGCCACGTCCCAGCATTCCACAGTTAATGCCGACACATCCCGCGTGGCGTGGCTTCTTTTTTTTTTTGTTTGACAATGACAGAGCGCCGTGTGCCCGGGTTTCAGAGAGGCGGGGCCAGACGATTGCATCATCGCATGCAGCCGCTCCCTGACCCGGGGAAGGACCGCGGCGCTAAATGGAGCCGAGACAGGAGAGCAATATCACGGTAAACCACTGGCCTGATTACACACTGCGGGCCGTGGGGTAAGAGTACCGCTTGGTCACAGGCTCAACAGTCTATTTATATGTGTGTGTGTGTGTGTGTGTGAGTAAAAACAGGAGAAAAATTAAAACAGAAGGGATTCATTTAAACTCAGTCCAAGGTCACATTGTGCTGAAATGAAGGGCTGGTTTGTTTTGGACTTCTTTCATTTTCTTTTTTTTGGAGGGGAGCTTTTAAATAATTTAGGTATCAAAACACACACTTTTTCTTTTGTTTTCCAACTTTGGTTTAGAGAGAGAATCCTGCACATTTGCAGCCAATTATTAATTCAGCCTGCCAGACGAAGAGTTGGGGAGAAGAACCACAAAAACCGCCGTCAGAGAGAAACCCTCCGAGTGAGGAAGCGTCCGGAGTGACAGCGGCTTCAAGTCAGCGGGCGACCCGACTGCTGACGAGGAAGTTTTAAAGTTGAATATGTTTTTCCACAGAAGACGAGACAAAAAACTTCTGGGTTTCATTTCCCCTCCAAAACGGAGACGGATCTTTCAGGTTCGCTCGAGGTCAAAGTTCAACTCCTGCCAGTCACGTTTCCTGTCATTCCCGAGGAGCGATTGCCGATCCTCCCCGAGGGCCGAGGATGCGCTCTGTCCTGACAAGACGAGAGGGAGACGCAACACGGCGGCGGCTCCTCGGCCGACCTCTCCCAACTCGCAGCTCCCGAGGCGTCGGCAAAGTGGAAAAGGGAATTATCGAGCGCCGATCAAACATTAAAGTCAGATATGGTCAATAGAAGTATGAGGATTTGAGTTGTGTATTGTGGGATTGGAGGGCCTGTGATTCATCCAGATTTAGAGGCCTGGAGGCAGGCGGGAGAATAATAATGATAATTCCTTTTGTTTCCCTGTGCATTATGAAGCTAGTAGTATAATATGATTAGCCTAGCTTAGCATTAAGACTGGACGCGGGAGGAAAGAGTGAAGAAGTATGCAGACGAGCACGTCTACGGCTTAGCCCCCCGTTTCCAGCTTTGATGCTAAGCTAAGCTAATCCCCTCCTGGCTAAAGCTCTGTACACACACACACACACACACACACACACACACACACACACACACACGAGTGTTGCGGATCATCCAACTGTATGAAAGAAAGAAGAGTGCATTTCTCCAAAAAGGTCAAACTATTTAAAAGTCTTCTTTTCTTGCTCTCTTCACGGCGAAACCGACATTTTTTTTCCATCCGTTAAATACGTCTTTGGAAGCCATTTCCACGCTCTACACTTCAACAGTTTTTAGCTGATGTGATCCCCTTTAACGTGGCCGTTAAAACAATATCACTACCCTGTCTTTGTCAGAGTAAAACAGCTAAAAAAAAAAGTGGCCTATTAAAGTGCGCAGGCCGAGACAAGCTGCCTCTTGTCCGCCGAGCCGAGCGGCTCGGCGTCAGAAGTAAACAGAGAGACGACGTATGGTCTGTGAGAGACGTTGGAGGCTAAAAGCCTTCAAAGAGACACACACACACACCCTCTCTTTTTGTTTGGCTTCATGTTTGCGTGCCGGTAAAAGAGGAATAATGCCAGCAGCCTGCAGAGCTCAGTGAAACTAAAAAGATCAGATCGGGTTCAATTACAGGCGATTCCTACGTGGAGAACATCCCGAGCTGGACGGACAACAGTCATTACCGGCGGTGAAAACGGTGTTTACTGGTAGATTCACAGCACACCTCGACATCCACGGACATTACTCACAGTAGGCAGGAGACAAAAGCCTATAAAATGTTTTTTTTAAAGGACGACAGACACTATGATTTACTCTGTGACCTGAGCTGAGGAAGCATTTCATTTGTTGTCGCTCCGTGGAGCGCCGAGGGAAAAGGACGTCTTCATGTCCCAGTTTATTTTTACTCAAAAATAATTATAGGGATAATGCGAGCTAGGCTCGATCATTATTTCAGAGATTTACAGATCTCTAGAGCGGGATGGCACCGCATGAAATGGCAAAGGAACAAAGCAAAGCCACAAGAAAACCAAAGTCCCGCCCCATCCCCTGATCATCTGGCCTCTTTAAACTTGTTGAGTTTTAAGCTTTTTAATCTGCGAATCTTTTGTCTCGTTCAGAGCCGGTTCAGAACGGTTCAAAGGGTTTGAATGTGACTTTACGGACACGACGGCGGTTATTATTACAGGTGGAGCGGCGGCCACTGCAGGGGCTGTGTCTCTGAATCCCATTCATTGTGTATGCATTCAAACTTATATAGCGCTTCTCAAGATACTCAAAAGACGCTTTACACAAGAGACAGAGACAAACGCAACAAAACAAGTCTACTTTATGCAAATCAGCGGGTGTCCAGACATTAGTCAGCAACTGCAGGGCGTATTTCTCCACGTTTTCAGAAACATTTTGGTTCATTACAGCTGCAAATGTTACACACCCAGCAGTGACTCAGCGGAGTTGAGCATCCACTTTGCGTTTCAGGCGACCGGCCAGGAGAGTCCACCGCGAACTCTCCTTCCAGCTCTCCGTTTTGCACCAAACCCCCCCGAGGGAGCAATCCGTCTCTGGAGCTGCTAAATGCTCCTCATGTTGAGCGGCGAGTCTCTTAACGGCGTCTGGCTGCTCAACAGGTGGCGCACACCGAAAAACAGCTGCCTGCCGCCGCCGACCGTGGGATTGAAACTAAAGCAAAAGAGCTGGAAGACGCCGAAGGGTTCCAGAAGGGTGATTATTCAGTCATAAACAAAAGCCAATTTGAGCTATTGTTATCGTGAAATAATAATGTGGAGTAATAACGCTTTTCACTTCTAGCGCTGCCTCCGGGCCACAAAAAGCAGAATTCGGGAGCTCTGCTTTATTTCATTTCTCATCAGCGTCCGGCACGGAGCGATCAGAAACGATCACGGTCAGCTGTTGAGCTTGAAAAGGATCTAAATCCCGGGGACCTGCGGAGGCCCGAGGAGCCGAGGAGCCACCCGAGAAGCCGAGCTGGCCCGAAAGACGTCGGAACGAGCAACCCAAGCGCTTCCATCACTTTCCACTCGATACGGGGTTTTTTTTTTTTTTGCTCGAGCCACGACTCGAGTGCAAAGAAAACACCTGCACCTTTCTAAAGGAGCTCCATCAGCGACAGGATCGGGGGGGGGGGCTTCCAGCAGAGATCCGCCCTGAGGTCTTTGTGTTCGGCGCTCAAGTTCAGTCAAGTCTCGGAGAGGGAGGAGCCGCCCGGGGTTTGCTTCACCTCGGGGGCCGAGTGGCAGCTGCTGCTCAGGTGGCTTTGTTCAGTCAGTCACGGCATGTTTCACATCAAGACGCGTCCCGAAAAGGCTCGATTCCCATTAAAGTCGGAGCTATAACCGCCTAGAAAAGATGTGACAGTATTAATGATTAACGGTCTTCACATGGGCGGATCAAATTGATGACATGAAGACCGACAACACTTGTGGAAACAGCTTTTATTTCTTAGTCGGGTTTCAGGAAGAAACGCCCCTGCCGTGCTCGTAAGTCCCGTGTTTGTTTATTAAGGTGCGTCAGTGGATTCCCAACATGAGTAACACACCTTTGGTGTGCCATCGTGAATCAGAGTTCAAGTCTTGAGATAACTGCTTTGTTTGCACAGCAGAGGTTTAGGGATACATTAAAACGTGCATGGTTTCTTAGCTAAATAAAGTTTGGGGTCATCACATCTGTTTTATGAGTTTCAACATCGACAAACCTTTAAATGTGAGCGGACAGAAGAAACAAAAAGGAAGCGGCGTTACTTTGTGTATTGTTTCTCCGCTCTGATGAGTCGGGCGTTGCTGGGGATCTTTTTCAGCCGAACGTTAAACGAAGACCAGACTCACTAATTGCGGCTCGTTCGAGTACCGGCACGTAAAAAAAAAAAACACAAAAAAAAAAGTGAACCGCAGCCACCGAAACCAAACGCGCTTTACAGACTCTGTGTTGCAGGAGGAGAGAGAGAAACTTTTAACTTTTCTTTTAACTAATCTACTGTAATATTATTATTTTAATGCTTTGGCAATATTGTCTTCTTTTTTTGAACATGCATGCCAATAAAGCACTTTGAAGAGAGAGAACCATGGAAATGTTGTTTCTAAAGTAAGATTAAAAAAAACTAATGCCATGTTTCAAAACTCCATCTTTACAGAGAAGCTACCAAAAAAAAAAAAAAAAAAGCAGAGCTACCACAGAAGAAGAAAAAACTCCCCAAAAACATGAACTCACTCGAGGACAAAACCCGATTCTTTGACAATGGAGTCTCAGAGAGCTGAACAATGACGGCAGAAGACGATTCCTCAAACAGGAATAAAACATCTTGAATGTCTCTTTGGTGCAGAGTCACAGATAAAACAGGAAAACGTCTTTTTAACAACGGGGGTTTTCTGGTGTGAAGCGGCACACATATTTCCTTAACGGTGAAAGTGGCTTTTCGGGCGCATTAGCTGCGTTTCAACACGCCTTTTGCTGCGGCTAACGGTAACACCTTGAAGCCTCTCCACTTCACCTGCACGGTGCCGTCAGTCAGACCAAAACACTTTGGGCCTGAGGAGACGCTCGGAGTAAACACACATGTTCCCGTTTACCAAGTGAGGAGACGCTGACGTGCACGCGCATTCATGACAGCGGTTTTATTTTCATGCGGGTAAAAGAGGGTTTGTGCAAGTCTGGAAATAAAGCCGCTCTATTTCTGGAGACTGCCGAGTGTTGAGATCATTATTTAGAACCAGGAGATGTGGGTCAGCAGGACTTATGAAGGCCGGGTCGCAAACACAGGAGGGTTTAAGGCAGAATAAAAGATACGTCAGTTGATATTGAACTCATATTGTTGCCGATGGACCTCTTACATTCTGGCTGTGGAAAGAAAGTCCTGAGGAACACTTGATCAGTCAGTTTATCTGTAAAAATGTCCAAACATGCAACAACAAAACATTTGCCAGCGATAGCGAATGATATCTGTCTGTAAATACATCGGTCCGGCTCGTGAGTAAAATCAACACGCTGACTCACAGCAGCGTCACAGGGGGTTTGAACCGGGTCCTTCATGACTCCGGTCATCAAACCGTGACCGTGTCCGTGCGTCTGAGACAGAAACAGACATAAACACAAAGACAGATGGCCGGGTGGATGCGGAGGATAAGATTACCGGGACATTCGGAGACAGACAGGTCACCTGACCCCAGATAAAAAGCACATCCTCCTCCCGGCTTCCTGCAGCTACCGACCTCTGTTAAAGTTTGAGTGAACGCGTGTTGTTACAGCGATATCGAGGCTTTCAAGAGGCGGCGTTTCTCCTTCTCTCAAGACTCCGTGGTTCAGGATACTAAACGCGTCTCTCCAACACTGATTTGAAGCGCCGATACACGTCTGCAGACACACAAACGGTTCTGTTTGCAGCAGATGAAAAGCACACTGGGGAGCAGCGGGTTCTGGTGGTTTCGGCAGCACACACACACACACACACACACACACACACACACACACACACACACACACACACCCTGTCAATGTGTGTACAGTACACACAGAAGTACAGCTCTGCCCAGCAGGTGTGAGCCACAGCTGGGTGTGGAGCGCTGCCCTCAAGTTCAACTCTGACTGGATATGCAGCAGCTCCGAAAGTGGACGAGGATCTCTCACACACACACACACACACACGTGTCGAGAGAGAGTCGTCCTCATGGTGATGAAACCAGGAATTAAACGGTTAATCCCGACATCCAACACAGACGAGAATCTGAACAGACGCAGAGCACAAAAGTCGTTACGCTGATTAAGAGCACGAGATAAAAGATGAGGTCAAACTAGATTATTTCATTTAGAAAACCTATTACATGTGGCCAGGTCTCCGTCTCGTCTCTCCACAAAGGATGACATTTAAATTGAAGCAAAGCCAAATACTTTGGAGGAGGAGGAGGAGGAGGAGGAGGAGGAAGAGGAAGATAACAGAGGAGCTCAAAGCGCTGACAGAATGACAATATCACTGAAAAACATAAACAACGACAAACTGTTGACATGAACTGAGGGGAAGAAGATAAGATGAAGTCAAGATTATTCAGGGGAAAAATTGCAGACAAGGCAACATGACACACACACACACACACACACACACACACACACACTTCAATCTCAGATGTCACATGTTGGCAAAACATTTAACTGCCAGAGAAGTGAAAGAGAAGTACTGAGAAACACGACGACTGAATCACAACGACGATGTATTGATTGTTTTAAGCAAAGAGGTTTATATTCTCCGTACCAGTCTTGTTTTAAAAAAAAGAAAAGAGTACTATAAAGAAACATCACGACTGATACCGGACCTGATCTCTGTCTGACGAGCGGTTCAGATCCTCAGTGAATGTCTCCACTACCGTCGAGACATTCAAGGACACGAAGAGCGATGAAACAAAAAAAATGGATGCCATGCCGGCTGATTCCCTCTCCATTAAAACCTGCTGCTCATCGGTCTGAACCTCTCGACCAATCCAGGTGGAGCTCCCCACTCTTTACGAGATATTTTTCCGCTTGCTCAGGGGCTCGAAATAGACCTTTTAGAACCCAACGGGCGCAGATAGGATTTTTCACAGCTGGTCTTGCACAGAGAGGGGAGGCACCGCCGCAATAATTAACGGAGATATTCACACGGTATCATTAGGAGTTCATTACGGCTCCGCGCTGGGAGAGGAGGAGGTAGCGGACCGTTAACATGTAATGACTGCTCGTGGACCGTCGGCACAAACCGTTCTTGCGTGCCGTGCGTCGCTCGCCGACTCGGATAAATAGAGGCCGGCATTGTGTTACGGGATCGCGCCAAAAACCGGCCCCCAACTGTCACAAAGCGCTCTCTGTGGTTTCACAGGAACCGCCGGTGGCTTGGGGATGAGCCAGTGGGCGCACCCCTCCTCCTCCTCCTCCTCCTCCTCCTCCTCCTCCCCCCTTGCATCCAGGAGGTCTCGCACCAGAACGCAGAGTCTTGGACCCGATGTTCCGGGAACACAACATCCACTGAGCCAAACCTGGCTCTTCACGGCGGGGCCCTCTTCGGGGCTTCGGAGGGAAAGCTCAGCGAGGAAGAAGAGGGGCTCCGCTGATTGACGGGAGTATATTTATGCTTCGGGACGGAGATAAATAAGTAAAGGCTCAAAAGAAAGCTCGTGCATCTCTTTACAAACAAAACAAGAGCAAAGTAAGACGTTCCTCCGTCGTTTCCAGCGTCACGCCGAGAACAAGCCCCCTGAGGCCGACGGCAAACAACAAACGAGCCGAACGTCCGAACAACTGCTATCGCAGCTGCTGCTCCGAGCTTCCTTTGGGAGCCGAGCCAGCGGCGCTGCAGGGGACCGTCTCAGCTCGTTCCGAAAAATATATATAAAAGCCGGAGGGGTGAGTTTTTGGGTGAGGAGTGGGGAGCCGGACCCACGGCCAGGTATGGGAAGGTGACTCGGCACCGTGGATGTGCAGCATTGTTCATTATGACCCGCGACGAGCTGCAGGTCTAAAAAAGAGGCCGTTTGATGTCAGCTTGTGTTCTCATTAGGTTCAATAGGCGGGGAGGTGCGGTCCCTCAGCAGCTGGAGTTCAAACCACCGGCTCCCTGCGAGCACAGCAGCGGGATTTAAAAAACACACACACACACACACACACACACAACTCAGGACAACTCCAGTGGAAATGCAGACAACACATGTGCGATGTTTGGAGACGCTCCGATACCATTTCTTCCCTTTACGGTAATTCCATTAGTCTTACACATCAATGGCCCATAAAGCAAGCGCACTAACGCCTCCTTTAACCCAGAAGTGTCTTAAAACCTGCATTCTCTCTGCTGACCAGCTGGGGGCGACTCCTCTGGTTGTATAGAAGTCTATGCTTCATGTGTTAAAGCTGCATTCTCTCCTGACCACCAGGGGGCGACTCCTCTGGTTGTATAGAAGTCTATGCTTCATGTGTTAAAGCTGCATTCGCTCTCCTGACCACCAGGGGGTGACTCCTCTGGTTGTATAGAAGTATACGCTTCATGTGTTAAAGCTGCATTCTCTCTCCTGACCACCAGGGGGCGACTCCTCTGGTTGTATAGAAGTATACGCTTCATGTGTTAAAGCTGCATTCTCTCTCCTGACCACCAGGGGGTGACTCCTCTGGTTGTATAGAAGTCTATGCGTCATGTGTTAAAGCTGCATTCTCCCTCCTGACCACCAGGGGGTGACTCCTCTGGTTGTATAGAAGTATATGCTTCATGTGTTAAAGCTGCATTCGCTCTCCTGACCACCAGGGGGTGACTCCTCTGGTTGTATAGAAGTATATGCTTCATGTGTTAAAGCTGCATTCTCTCTCCTGACCACCAGGGGGTGACTCCTCTGGTTGTATAGAAGTCTATGCTTCATGTGTTAAAGCTCCATTCTCTCTCCTGACCACCAGGGGGCGACTCCTCTGGTTGTATAGAAGTATATGCTTCATGTGTTAAAGCTGCATTCTCTCTCCTGACCACCAGGGGGCGACTCCTCTGGTTGTATAGAAGTCTATGCTTCATGTGTTAAAGCTGCATTCTCTCTCCTGACCACCAGGGGGTGACTCCTCTGGTTGTATAGAAGTCTATGCTTCATGTGTTAAAGCTGCATTCGCTCTCCTGACCACCAGGGGCGACTCCTCTGGTTGTATAGAAGTCTATGCTTCATGTGTTAAAGCTGCATTCTCTCTCCTGACCACCAGGGGGTGACTCCTCTGGTTGTATAGAAGTCTATGCTTCATGTGTTAAAGCTGCATTCTCTCTCCTGACCACCTGGGGGCGACTCCTCTGGTTGTATAGAAGTCTATGCTTCATGTGTTAAAGCTGCATTCTCTCTCCTGACCACCATGGGGCGACTCCTCTGGTTGTATAGAAGTATACGCTTCATGTGTTAAAGCTGCATTCTCTCTCCTGACCACCAGGGGGCGACTCCTCTGGTTGTATAGAAGTATATGCTTCATGTGTTAAAGATGCATTCTCTCTCCTGACCACCAGGGGGTGACTCCTCTGGTTGTATAGAAGTATACGCTTCATGTGTTAAAGCTGCATTCTCTCTCCTGACCACCAGGGGGTGACTCTGTTTGACTCTAAATGGTCATTTAGAGTCAAACAGACCATAAATCAGGGGACGCTTTAGGGGCGGGGCTACAAGGTGATTGACAGGTCACTACCGGAGCCGTACACGGCGTCTCTACGTCACTCCTCCACATTCCTAACATGGTAACTTCCGGTAACCACCGTGGTTTTGCTCTGGTGCCAGCCCTACCTGAGCAGAGGATGCCTTTGTGCCGGGCGCAGGAGAAGTCGTCGCACTCGCAGTAGCCGCCGTAGATCTTGCCGAACTCGGACTCGTAGCACAGACACTGGTTGCAGCTGCACTCCCCTCGCCCGCTGCAGATCTGCTTGCCCTCGGCTTCCCGGCAGGCGCTGAGGTACATGCTGCTGGCCTCGCCCTCCTGGCACTCGCAGCGGGCGCCCAGGTAGCCCGGCTCACAGTGACAGGACCCGCAGTTATACGTACCTGCAGGAGGGGCAGTTGGATTATAGTGTTTTAAACTTGATCATTTCCAGTTGTTTTGTTCCCCAGTTAGTAATTTAACCCTTTGAAAACCCACCTATTGCAGACCCAAACTAAATAAGGTATATCTCTGCAACCACTAGGGCTATTTGAATAATTGTGGTGTTATAATAAAAGAGTATAATGTCAGTTGTGTGTCCAGATGTGTAAATATCAGTTTCTATGTTACTGGTTATGTGTAAATGAAGAAGTGAATTATACAGTTTTTATAGCAATATCTGCAGTTTTAAGACACTCACGTCATCTAAAATGTGCACAGAAATAATTGAATGTTTTGATGATAACGGATCCCTATCTGTGTTTCAAATATCTCAATACAAAAGCTCAAAGTATGGCTCGTTATGTATAATTTGAGTTTTTAGGGCCATCATTATCTCAACAACGATGACCACAAGGGAGACGGCCTCTCCATAATCACGCCAAAGAAAGTAGCCAAGCTGTGGGGTAAAAGTAGTCAAAGTACCAGGTCTGACTTCGCTGATTGAGGTGTTCAGCTTCTCGAAGGTTTTCAACCTCCAGGAAGCTGAACAGCAGCCGTTCTCCGTCCCGTAGTGATTAACGGCGCTCATGTTTCTGGTTATAGTTCTTTTTTGTTTTGTTTTTTTGTTTACAGGAGCTGATTTTCCTCATGGATCTTGATGTCCACTTTGCTTTTGAAATTGTTGCATTTCCTGCTGCAAGAAGATGTTGATCTCAGCAGTTTACAACAAGAGAAGTGAAAAAAAAGCTTACATAAATAAGAAAATAAATAGACAACCTCCCAGTTGTATGTCTCTGCCAACCAGTCATGTTGAAATTTATAACCGCGACTGTCAAAACTCACTTCATCATTGTTATGAAAAAAAAAAGAGCAAGTGAAACCGGAGTCAAATTCCATGTATGTGCAAATTTACATGGCCATTAAAGCTGATTCTGATTATCTTATTGGACATTTGAGTGAATTTGCCAAAATCAGCATATTATTATTTTGCCAAATTTGAAGAAATTCCCTCAGAAATAGGATACGAGAATGAACCACGTATGTACGACGGCAAAAAAACAACAACTAAATACTGAAATATAAAACTGCAGAATGTTGTTTTTTTCAATATTCAAAATGGACAGACATTGCTTATGTGCTGTCCTATTATGCATCTCCAGTGAAACCAGTAATGAAAGTGGGAAAGTGTAGACGAGCTACCTATGGAGCTGCAGATGCTGCTGTTGCTCTGCGCTGTCCGGCTGCAGCCGCAGTCACACCGGTAGTCCACCGCCACCTCCAGCCGGTCCTTGAAGCCCACGGGCTTGATGGTGAAGCTCCGGTCGGCGCCGCGGGGCGGGCAGCTCCTCGCCTCCACGCTCACGTTGAACGACACCTACAAAACGATTGGGCGCGATTAGAAAAGAAAGCAAATACCGACTGATGGGAGAAGAGATGAGCGACTTCCTGTTTGTGGGAGGAGGAGGAGGAGGAGGAGGAGGAGGAGGGTGCACGGCAAGTTCAGATGGGTGAGACGGATAAAAGGAGTCGAGTACGTGGTTTCTCTCGGCAGTGAACTACACGCGACCCCGGAGTTTACAGCGTGCAGCTGATGAAGACCGACACCCGTTTGATTGCTCCGAGGAAGGAAGTCTGGAGGAGAAGAGAAACCCGACCCCGGCTGCTCTTTACACCGTTCCAGCGTGAGCTTTGATGTTGCCTCGACTTTTTAAAAACTGATGAAATTATGCAGCTGCGGATTTTTGCATAATTGACTCATCGCAGCCGAGATAAAACACACTGATCGTGAGGTCTGTGGGCCGCTATTCAACGTAACAAAGAGAGCAGAAAGAATGAGGTAACGTTGCATGAACTCATTTATTTTGTCTCAGAGATCAAAAAGCTTCCAGGAGGGGGAGGAGATGATCTCGGCTTTGAAGCTCCGACTAGAAGCACCTGACCTTCAGAAGATGAACTGAAGGCCACACAAAAAGCAAACAGCCCACCCTGCAGCACCTGCCGTTCTTGGCGGGAGCGTAGAGGTGACCTCCTGGATGAAGGGCATCTCCAGGTCAGAGGTCACAACCCGTGCACGGCCGCTCCCAATGCGTTGCATAAACACAGCTTCCTCACATTAGTTTTCGGGTGTGACTCTGCTGGAACTGGACCGATGAAAAGACTAAAAATGTGTCAATAATGGAAGCCAGGAATAATCTCCATTGTCGCAGGCTGTTTAAAGTGACTGGAACAGACAATTTACACCGATTATCACAGAGAAGCAGAAGTTTAAAAAGGACTTGCAAACACACTCGTTTGGTTGATGAATCTTCAATTTTAAAGACGTTAAATTTGTCTACACGAGAAGCGTCAACAACGTCGCCAGCTTTGAACCTCACTGCCCACTATTCTCTTCCTGAAGCGCCACGCTGCAAAAACAGCCCTTCTAGAAAGAAGCAAAACATTCTTATTTTCCTCTGACTAACAACATGTATATATATATTTTTGCACAATCCCAGCTATTTCTATTTTATTCTATTTTATTCTATTTTATTATTATTCTATATATCTTTTATCTTTCGTCCTGCTGTTTTTGTTTATTTTGTTGTAAATTGCTGCTACCCCGACACC